>JACEIK010004745.1:3549-15325 GCA_018107945.1 Datura stramonium
CGTAGTCCAGTCCCTGTGGGATCGATTCTTGGCTTACTTGAGCCACTTACTACTTGTTCGACCACGTGCACTTGCGTGTAGTCATCCAGACAGCCGAACATCTTTTTCATGGGTGTGAAGCACGCCACACTTATCATGAATTGGCTACGAGATGTTTAGGAAATGTTCCCTTATTTCATGATCTATGTAGTGCGGTGAAATATTTCTCTATCCTCCTAACTCGTGCTATTCACGATTGCAGAATCATGCCTCCCCGCAGAGTTAACGATAGAAGGAATGGGAATGGGAATGGCCATGAGAATAGCAATGGAGACGGGCACCAACAAGCCCTACCAATCCATGAGCACCATGCATTAGAGCTGATTGCCCACACTGAATTCAGGGTAGCCATTCAAATGCTAGTGCAGGCTTTGACCGCCCAAGTCAACCAGCAGGCAGTGGCGCATGTCCCACAGAATGGGAATGCGGCGGCTGCATGAGTCAGATATTTTCTAAGGATGAACCCACCAGAGTTTCTTGGGTCAAAGGTGGACGAGAATCCACATGAGTTTATTGACAAGATTCTGAAGATCACCTGGGTCATGGGGGTGACTTGAGAGGAATATGTGGATTTGGCCTCATATTAGTTGAAGGGGGTTGCACACATTTGGTTTAAACAATGGAAGGATAGTAGGGCAGCCGGAGCAGGCCCAATCAGTTTGGAGGAGTTTCACGTCGCTTTTCTAGATCGGTTCTTCCCTCGTGAGAAAAGGGAGTTGAAGGCGGCCGACTTTGTGAATCTAAAATAAGGTAAGATTACAGTGTAGGAATATTCTCTAGAGTTCACTCATCTGTCAAAGTATGCCCCAGAGTTAGTAGTTGATAAGAGTGCACGAGTGAGCAGGTTTGTTCATAGGTTGGCGGACTATCTAGACAAGGATTGCAGAACCTCCATACTCTATCAGGATATGGATTTTCCTCAGATAGTCTTGTACGCCCAATAGATGGAGGCGGCGTATTTGAGGGAGAGAGAGGCCAAGAGGGCCAGGATAGACAGCTATAAGTTCTCTTGGCCAAGGCCAGGTGGCGAGGACCAATAACAGTCCCACCTGAGATCTTAATCCCCGACATCTTCAGTGATTAGTGTTCCATCCAGACCCAGGAATGACCATAAAGGATGAGCATTAGGCTCTAGGGGTCAGAGTAGCAGGCCCGCAGAATCCAGTATCCCAGTTAGTGACGGGTGTGGTCGGACGCACACGGGTTAGAGTTTTGCATGTACAGGTGCTTGCTTCGAGTGCGGAAAACCGAGACATATGCTCAGAGATTGCCCAGCAGTTAGACAGAGCCATGATAGGGGCCGAGGCTCAGCTTCCAGTTCAACAGCTCCGCCCGCACGTCCAGCCTAGTAGGGGTCATCTACTAGCAACGGTGGCAGTAAATGCCAAAACTGATTTTATACCGTAGCATCCCTCCAAGAGAAGGAGGTCTCCCCAGATGTAGTAGCTGGTATGTTACGAGTTTTCTATCTTGATGTATATTCTTTTCTAGATCCTTGGGCTACCTTGTCATTTGTGACACCTTATGTGGCTAGTAGTTTCAGAGTAAGTCCCGAAATCTTTTCAAAACCCTTTCAGTCTCTATTCCAGTGGGTGATTCAGTTGTAGCTAGATAGGTATATGGAAGTTGTCTGGTCAAAGTCCTTTAGAAAGTCACCTCAACAGATCTAGTTGAGTTAGCCATGACTAATTTCGATGCTATCCTCGGCATGGTTTGGGTATTTGCATGTTATGCCTCAATTAATTGTAGAACCCGAGCAGTATAGTTCAGATTTCCAAGTGAACCAGTCATAGAATTGAAGGGTAGTTCAGTTGTTCTTATAGGTCATTTCATTTCCTACCTTAAGGCTAGAAATATGATCTCCAAGGGTTGCATGTACCATCTAGTAAGGGTTAAGGATTCTACGTCCGAGACACCGACTATCTAGTCAGTCCCAATAGTATGTGAGTATCCAAAAGCCTTTCCATATTATCAACTGAGAACCCCTCCCGAGCGGGAGATTGATTTTGGTATTAACCTTCTACCTGATACTAGCCTATATCTATTCCTCCTTACATAATGTCCCAACTAAGTTAACGGAGTTGAAGGAGCAGTTGAAAGACCTGTTAGAAATGGGTTTCATTAGACCGAGTAAATCCCCAAAAGGTGCACCAGTTCTCTTTGTCCGAAAGAAATATGGTTCTCTTCGTATGTGTATTGATTACCGATAATTGAAAAAGGTCACCATCAAGAACAGGTATCCTCTCCCTAGGATTGATGATTTGTTTGACCAGCTTCAGGGTGCTAAATACTTTTCAACAATAGATCTCAGATCCGGATACCATCAGCTCAGGGTTTGGGAGAGTGACATCTCGAAGATAGCCTTCAAGACGTGGTATGGTTATTATGAGTTTGTAGTTATGTCTTTTGGACTAATGAATGCTCCTGCAGCTTTTATGAATTTGAAGAACAGGGTGTGCAAGCCATACTTGGATATGTTCGTGATCGTGTTTATTGATGACATCCTAATATACTCTCGGAGTGAGGAGGAGCATACCACTCATTTGAGGGTGGTGCTACGGACTCTCAAGGATCGCCAATTATATGCAAAATTCAGCAAGTGCGGGTTTTGGTTAAACGTAGTGGCATTTTTGGGCCATGTGGTGTCAAGTGAGGGAATAAGGGTGGACTCTCAGAAAATAGAAGCGGTGAATAACTGGCCTAGACCAGTGAATCCTTCAGATATCAGGAGCATTACGGCCTTAGTTGGCTACTGTCAGAGGGTTTTTGAAGGTTTTTCATCTATTACAGAGTCGTTCACCGAGTCCACCCAAAAGAAAGTGAAATTCCAATGGTCAGATTCTTGTGAGAGGAGCTTCCAAGAGTTGAAGACCCGACTCGCCTCAGCACCAGTGTTAACCCTACCCAAGTGTGCCGATGGGTTTTTGGTGTATTGCGATGCTTCATGGATCGACCTTGGTTGTGTATTGATGAGCATGGAAAATTTATAGCATATGATTCCAGGCAGCTGAAGGTTCATGAAAGGAATTACCTGACCCATGATCTTTAATTGGCGGCGACGGTATTTGCATTGAATATTTGGAGACACTATTTGTATTGGGTCTATATGGATGTGTTTACGGACCACAAGAGACTACAATATGTGTTTACCCAGAAGGAC
The DNA here is from genome assembly GCA_018107945.1 of Datura stramonium. Lineage (NCBI taxonomy): Eukaryota > Viridiplantae > Streptophyta > Magnoliopsida > Solanales > Solanaceae > Datura > Datura stramonium. Next base: position 6,749 of record JACEIK010004745.1, read on the forward strand.
CTAAATCTGTGGCAAAGATGGTGGTTGGAACTACTCAAATATCACGACTCGTAACCCCATTGTACGGGTCGTAGTACTCACTATGGCTATGAACAATGCAAGGCATGGACCACAATGAAACAAAAAGACCTACGAGTCATAANAAGGCTAATGTAGTAGCAAACACACTTAGAAGACTCTCTACAAAGAGTGTGTCCCATGTAGATGAGGGGAGGAAGGAGCTGGTGAAGGATGTGAATCGTTTTGCAAGGTTGGGTGTTCGTTTGGTTGACTTGGCTGATGGTCGTGTTATAGTTCAGAGCTGGTTAGAATCATCCTTGGTAACTGATGTGAAAGCTATGAGGACCCTATTTTGTTAAAGTTAAAGGAAGCCATTCAGAATCAGAAGGTAGAGGTCTTCTCCATAGGGGGAGATGGTGTGATTCGATATGAGGGTCCCTTGTACTTCTCGGACGTTGATGATTTAAGAAATTGGATGCACGAGGCTCACAATTCTAGGTATTCGATAAATACAGGTGCCACCAAGATGTATCGTGACCTACGGGAAGTCTATTGGTGGAATGGAATGAAGAAGGACATCACAGAATTTGTAGCTAAGTGTCCAAACTATCAGCAAGTGAAGGTCGAGAACAAGGGAACGAGAGGTGTGCTTAAGGATATCAATATTCCCAATTCGAAGTGGAAAGAAATCAATATGGACTTCATCATAGGGTTGCCTCACAGTCATCGGCAGTATGACTCCATTTGGGTGGTTGTGAACAGGTTGACCAAAGCTGCTCATTTCCTATCGGTCAAAACCACTGATTCAGTGAAGGATTATGCTAAACTATACATCCGAGAGCTAGTTCAGTTGCCAGGAGTGCCTTTATTCATCATATCAGAAAGAGGTACCCAATTTACTTCTCAGTTTTAGAGATCGTTTCAAAAGGGACTTTGTACTCATGTCAAGCTCAGTACAACATTTCACCTGCAAACGAATGGTCAAGCGGAACGGACAATTCAAACTCTCGAGGACATGTTTAGAGCATGTGTGACCGATATCAAGGGTAGTTGGGATGGGAAAATTTGAGTTTGCATATAGTAACAACTACCATTCCAGTATTCAGATGGCTCCATTTGAGGCTCTCTATGGGCGGAGATGTAGATCACGTATTGGTTGGTTTGAAATCGGTGAAGTTGTGATTATAGGACTAGATTCATTCCAGGAGGCCATGGAGAAAGTTCAACTCATACGGGACAGGTTGAAAACAGCTCAAAGTCGCCAAAAGTCCTATACCTATGTAAGGAGGAGGGAACTTGAGTTCCAAGTGGATGATTGGGTATTTCTGAAGGTGTCTCCCTTGAATGGAGTGATGAGATTTGGAAAGAAAGGAAAACTCGGCCCCCGTTATGAAGGGAGTGATGAGGTAATGAGTGGTGTCCACAAGTCATGGTCACCAGTAACGAGTCGTTAGGTCCTTTGTGTGGACCCCTCGAGGAAAAGTGGCAGTAGATTTCACGATAGCAGACAACGATTCGTTTCCCTTGGTAATGACTCGTCCAGTCCCTCGTTGGACTGGCAGTCAGCTTTTCTCTACAAATTTAGTAAGGAATTTTCTGTAATTTCTATGATCCTAAGTCCTAAACTATGTTGTTTTAAGCTATGAATAATGACTTTTAAGAGGAGTAAGTTCATTCTAGGTTGTTCCTATTCATGCATGCAAACTTAGAGAGCTAAAGAGGTGATCAAGCTTAATCCCTTCAAGTATTTCTTCAATTTTTCATTGGGCAATCAAAGAAGTTATAAAATCATATTCTTCCAAGTATGTGAGTTTATGAATGCGATAATTTGTACACACCAATTCCCAATCCCTCTCTAATTAATGAAAATCAATATGTTGATCCTATGGGGTTTTAACCCAATGCATGAATTTTCTGAGCTTCTACCGTGGGTTTGATCTAAGCATGTTTCTATCACTTAATTATGATTATGGGCATGTTTTACATTGTTTTCAATTATAACAATGATTTCAAGCTTTATAAATTATAATGCCTATTCATGAGAAGTTCATGAAAGTTGAAATTTATGATGAATGTTCAACTATGATAAGATATTATTGATGAAAAGCATGTTTTCAAGTTACCCATATTTATGATCATGTTTCCAAGTGAATTAATTATTTTCAAGCATGTTTAAGTATTGGGCAAGCCCATATGTTCAAGTATGATTTATGATTTCACGAATTAGCTTACCACATTGTTTTGGAGTCAAGACTCCCAATTATGTTCAGCTTGTGGTATGGTTTGAGCCAAGGCTTCCCATGTATAATTTCAGATTTTATATGTTATTCAGCTTCGTCAATAGACGATGGGCAGCTTCATTAAAAAATGATGGAGCGCATATGCATATTTTTGGGATTAGTGTCTAGCACCGAGTAGGCTAAGGGTCAGTCAACCCCATGCCTTAGAACTATGCGCCAACGTAGGTATGATCAGATTATTTTGGGACCTCCTATGTGAGCTTTCCTATTCTCCAAGGGGCCTTCAACTTGATATCGACATCATGGTAGCGTCTTTAGCCCTGCCAAGGCTTTAGACGACTCTGCTTACTTGAGTGTGATAGTTGGGACTACGTAAGCTCTATCGTGGTAATGTTAATTATATGACGAGTCACCCATTATTCCTCATGATTTCAGTTATGCATGTTCATCATTCATAATATTTATGTATATATATGTATGTATGTTCTAAAGCAAGTTTGACCCAATGTTCAATTTTACTTATTATTATTAGATTTTATCTTTGGGTCATTCGATTTAGTTATGATGTTCAGTTATATTCAGATCATGATTAAGAAAATAGCATGAAAGCCCTACTCTCAGATTCTTATCTTAATTGTGTTCTATATTGCGCATGTTTTAAATGATTTTACTTATTTAAGCAGTTTTACTTACCTTGCATACTCGGTACATTCTACATACTGACCGCATACTCTATGTTGTATTGTTTTTTGATACAAGCTCCAACCTTCAGACTCAGTCCCGTCACTAGCAAAATTTTCGAAGTTAGCATCCAGCTTTCGTGGTGAGTCATCATCTTCCGAGGACCATTTATTATTAGTTATCTTTGTATTTTAATTTTTCAGATTTGTTGGGTTGGTTGGGTGTGTTGTCCCCTCAACCACTCAGTTATGTAGAGCCTTTCAGATTGTATGTAGTAATCAGCTTGTCGTGTACTAAGTGATTTTCTAGTTCCTATGTTATGTAGGATTAGACTTCCATGATGTTTATTATGTTTAAGTCTTTTGCTTACTTGATTGAGTTAGATGTATGTTCATGCAATGGGTCGACTTGGAGTCTCTTGGGCTCCTTGTCCCGTATCTCGATCCGAGCCTATGTTAGGGTCGTTACAAACTTGGTATAAGAGAAATAGGTTTTGAAGTGTTCTAGGGTGTCAGCAAGCCTCGTTAAGTAGAGTTTTTTTCATGGGTGTCAAGCATGCCAAACTTATGAAGAAGAGGCTACGAGACGCTTAGGAAATGTTCCCTTATTTCATGATCTATGTCGTGCGGCAAAATGTCTCTCTATCCTCCTAAATCATGCTATTCGTGAATGCAGAATCATGCCTCCTCACAAAGTTAACGGCAGAAGGAATGGGAATGGAAATGGCCATGAGGATAGCAATGGAGATAGGCACCAATAAGCCCCACCAGTACATGAGCACCATGCACCGAAACAAGTTTCCCACACTGAATTCAGGGAAGCCATTCAGATGCTAGCGCAGGCCTTGACCGCCCAGGTCAACCAGCAGGCAGTGGCGTATGTCCCGCAAAATGGGAATGCGACGGTAGCATGAGTCAAAGATTTTCTAAGGATGAACCCACCAGAGTTTCTTGGGTCAAAGTTGGATGAGGATCCACATGAGTTTATTAACAAGATTCTATAGATCACCCAGATCATGGGGGTGACTGGAGAGGAATGTACAGATTTGCCTCATATCAGTTGAAACGGGTTGCACACATTTGGTTTAGAAGGTGGAAGGATAGTAGGGCAGACGGAGCAGGCCCTATCATTTGGGAGGAGTTTTACATCACTTTTCTATATAGGTTCTTCCCTTATGAGATGAGGGAGTTGACGATGGTCCAGTTCATGAATCTAAAATAGGGTAAGATGATCATGCAATAATATGGTCTAGAGTTCACTCGTCTATCAAAGTACGCCCCAGAGTTAGTGGTTGATTAGAGGGCGCAATTGAGCAAGTTTTATCATGGAGTGGCGGACTATCTAGACAAGAATTGCAGAACCCCATGCTTAATTAGGATACGGATTTTCCTCAGATAGTCTTGTACGCCCAAAAAATAGAAGCGGCACATCTGATGGACATACACGGCAAGAGGGCCAGGACAGAAAACTTAGGTTCTCTCAATCGAGTGCCAGGTCGTGGACATCGACAACAGTCCCACCAGAGATCTTCAGTCCTAGCATCTTCAGCAATGAGTGTGGCATCCAGACCTAGGCACGACCAGTGAGGACGAACATCAGGCTCTAGGGGTAAGAGCAACAGGCCCGCGAATTCTAGTATCCCAGATTGCGACATGTGTGGTCGGAGGCACAGGGGTTAGTGTTTGGCAGGTATAGGTGCATGCTTCGAGTGCGAAAAGCCTAAACATATGCTTAGGGATTTCTTATTAGCTACAAAGGGTCATGACCGGGGTCGAGGCCTAACTTCCAATTCAGCAGCTCCACCCACACGCCCAGCTCAGTAGGAGGCATCTACTAGCACCGGTGGCAATCAGTTCCAAAAGAGATTCTATGTTACAGCATCCCGCCAGGAGTAGGAGGTCACCTCGGATGTAGTCACTTATATGTTATGAGCTTTCCATCTTGATGTAGATGTTTTGTTAGATCCAGGAGCTACCTTGTCTTTTGTGACACCTTATGTGGCTAGTAATTTTAGAGTCAGTCCCTAAATCTTGTCAGAACCCTTCTCAATCTCTATTTCAGTGGGTGATTTAGTTGTAGCTAGACGGATGTATTGAAGTTTCCCCAGTCACAGTCCTTCAGAAAGTCACCTCAACAGATCTAGTAAAGTTATCCATGACCGATTTCGATGTTATCCTCGGCATGGATTAGGTATTTGCATGTTATGCCTCAATTAATTGTAGAACTCAAGTAGTAGAGTTCGAATTTCCGAGTGAGTCAGTCATAGAATAGAAGCGTAGTTCAGTTATGCCTGTAGGTCGTTTCATTTCCTACCTTAAGGCCAGAAAGATGATCTCTAAGGGTTGCATGTACCATCCAGTTAGGGTTAAGGATGCTACGTCTGTGACACCGACTATCTCGTCAGTCCTTGTAGTATGTAAATATCTAGGAGTCTTCCCAGATGATCTACCAGGAATCCTTCCCAAACGGGAGATTGATTTTTGTATTGACCTTCTTCCTGATACTAGCCTATATCTATTCCTCCTTACAGAATGGCCCCAGTCGAGTTAAAGGAGTTGAAGGAGCAGTTGAAAGACCTGTTAGACAAGGGTTTCATTAGACTCGTCAAATATCCATGGGGTTCACCAGTTCTATTTTTCGAAAGAAAGATGGTTCTCTTCATATGTGTATTGATTACCGGCAATTGAAAAAGGTCACCATCAATAATAGGTATCCTCTCCCTTGGATTGATGATTTGTTAGACCAGCTTCAGGGTGCTAAATACTTTTCGAAAATAGATCTCAGATCTAGATACCATCAGCTCAGGATTTGGGAGAGTGACATCCCGAAGACAACCTTCAGGACGTGGTATGGTCATTATGAGTTTGTAGTTATGTCTTTTGGACTAACGAATTCTCCTGAAGCATTTATGAATTTGATGAATAAGGTATTCAAGCAATACTTGGATATGTTTTTTTTATTGATGACATCCTAATATACTCTCGGAGCGAGGAGGAGCATGTCACTCATTTTACGGTGGTGCTAAAGATTCTCAAGGATCTAAGGATCGCCTATTATATGCCAAATTCAACAAGTGCTAGTTTTGGTTGAACGCAGTGGCATTTTTGGGCCATGTGGTGTCAAGTCTTGGCATAAAGGTGGACTCTTAGAAAATAGAAGCGGTGAAGAACTGGCCTAGACTGGTGAATCCTTTAGATTCAGGAGCTTTTTGGGCTTAGCTTGCTACTATCGAAGGTTTGTTGAAGGTTTTTCATCTATTGCAGCGCAATTGACCAAGTTGACCCAAAAAAAAGTGAAATTACAATGGTCGGATGCTTGTCAGAGGAGCTTCTAGGAGTTGAAGACCCGACTCACCTCAGCGCCAGTGTTAACCCTACCTGAGGGTACCAATGGGTTTGTCATGAATTGCGATGCTTCCAGGATCGTCCTTGGTTGTGTATTGATGCAGTATGACAAAGTTATAGCATATGCTTCCAAGCAGCTAAAGGTTCATGGAAGGAATTACCCAACCCATGATCTTGAATTGGCAGCGGCAGTATTTGCATTGATGATTTGGAGACACTATTTATATGGGGTCCATATGGATGCTTTTACATACCACAAGAGCCTACAATATGTGTTTACCCAAAAGGACCTAAATCTACGACAAAGAAGGTGGCTGGAACTACTCAAGGATTATGATATGAGTGTCCTTTACCATCCGAGTAAGGCTAATGTATTAGCAGATGCACTTAGCATACTCTCTATAGAGAGTGTCCCATGTAGATGAGGGGAGGAAGGAGCTGGTGAAGGATGTGCATCGACTTGCTAGGTTGGGAGTTCATTTGGTTGACTTGGATAATGGTGGTGTATAGTTCAAAACGGGTTAGAATCATCCTTGGTGACTGATGTCAAAGCTAGAAAAGACGAGGACCCTATTTTGGTAAAGTTAAAGGAAGTCGTTCAGTATCATAAGGTAGAGATCTTCTCCAATGGGGGAGATTATGTGCTTCGATATTAGGGTTTCTCATGTGACCCGAACATTGATGATTTGAGAAATTGGATGTTGCACGAGGCTCACGGTTCCAGGTATTTGATACATCTAGGTTCCACCATGATGTATCGTGACCAACGAGAAGTCTATTAGTGGAATGGCCTGAAGAAGGACATCGCAGAATTTGTAGCTAAGTGTCCAAACTGTCAGCAAGTGAAGGTCGAGCACCAGAGACTGGGTGGTCATGGACAGGTTGACCAAAGCCGCTTATTTCCTATAGGTCAAAACTACTAATTCAGTGGAGGATTATGCCAAACTATACGTCTGAGAGCAAGTTTGGTTGCATGGAGTGCCCTTGTCCATCATATGAGACAAAGGTACCCAGTTTACCGCTCAGTTTTAGAGGTCGTTTAAAAAGAGACTTGGTACTGAGGTCAAGCTCAATACAACATTTCACCCGCAAACGGATGGTCAAGCGGAACGGACAATTCAGACTCTCGAGGACATGTTGAGAGCATGTGTAATTTTCCTCTTATTGAGTTTTCATACAATAATATCTACCATTCAAGTATTTAAATGGCTCCATTCGAGGCTCTGTATGGGCGGAGATGTATATCACCTATTGATTAGTTTGAAGTAGGTGAACCTGTGATGATAGGACTAGATTCAGTCCAGGAGGCCATGGAGAAAGTTCAGTTCATACGGGACAGGTTGAAAATAGCTCAAAGTAGCAAAAAGTCCTATGCCAATGTGAGGAGGAGGGAACTTGAGTTCGAAGTGGATTATTGGGTGTTTCTGAAGGTGTCTCCCATGAAGGGAGTGAATGGGTGAATTTGTTCATACTCATGACCAATCCCTCTCTAATTTATGAAAATCTATATGTTGATCCTATGGGGTTATAACCCAATGCATGAATTTCCTAAGATTCTATCGTGGGTATGATCTAATCATGTTTCTATCATTGAATTATGATTATGGGCATGTTTTACATTGTGTTCAATTATAATCATGATTTCAAGTTTTATAAATCATAATGCCTATCCATGAGAAGTTTATGAACACTTGATATATATGATGAATGTCCAAGTATGATAAGATATTATTGATGAGAAATATGTTTTCAAGTGAATTAAGTATTTTCAAGCATGTTTAAGTATTGGTCAAGCCCATATGTTCAAGTATGATTTATGATTTCACAAATTAGCTTACCACTAGGTTTTGGAGTCAAGATTCCCAATTATGTTCCACTTGTGGTATGGTTTGAGCCAAGGCTCCCCATGTATAATTTTAGATTTTATATGAATATGATTATTCATCTTTGTCAATAGATGATGGTCATATTCATTGAAAATGATGGAGAGCATATGCATATTTTTTGGAGTAGTGTCTAGCATCGAGTATGCTAAGGGTTAGTCAACCCCATGCCTCAGAACTACACACCAACATATGTATGATCTGATTATTTTGGGACCGCCAATGTGAGCTTTCCCCTTCCCCAAGGGGCCTTCATCTTGATATCGATATCATGGTAGCGTCCTTAACCCTATCAAGGTTTAGACGGCTCTACCCACTTGAGTGTGATAGTCGAGACCACGTAAGCTCTATCATTGTAATGTCGGTTATATGACGAGTCTCCCATTGTTCCTCATGATTTCAGTTATACATGTTCATCATTCATGATAT
>JACEIK010004745.1:15368-28931 GCA_018107945.1 Datura stramonium
GTTTGACCCCAAGTTCTGTTTTACTTATGATTATCAGATTTCAGCTTTGGGTCATTCAATTCAGTTATGATGTTCATTTATGTTCATATCATGATTTCAAAAATAGCATGCAAGCCCTACTATCAGATTCTTATCTTAATTGTGTTTTATATTATGCATGTTTTAAATGATTTTACTTATTTAAGCAGTTTTACTTACCTTGCATACTCGGCACATTCCACGTACTGACCGCATAGTTAATGTTGTATTGTTTAATGATACAAGAGCCAACCTTCAGACTCAGCCTCGTCACTAGCCAGTTTTTCGAAGTTAGACCCCTGCTTCTGTGGTGAGTCCTCATTTCTCGAGGACTATTTATTATCAGTTATCTTAGTATTTTTAGTTTTCAGATTTGTCAAGTTAGTTGGGGGTGTTTTCCTATCAACCCATTAGATATGTATAGGCTTTCAGGCTGTATGTCGTAATCAGCTTGTCGTGTACTAAGTGATTTTCTGGTTTCGATGTTATGTATGATTAGACTTCCGCAATGTTTATTATGTTAAGTCTTCCACTTACTTGATTGAGTTAGATGTATATACATGTCATGGGTTGACTTGTAGTCTTTCGGGGCTTCTATTCCATGTCTAGATCGGGCCTATGTTCGGGTCATGACAAACTTGGTATAAGAGAAATTAGTTTTGAAGTGTCCTAGGGTGTCTAACAGCCGCGTTAAGTAGAGTCTTTTTCTTGGATGTGAAGCACGCCACACTTATGACGAAGAGGCTACAAGACATTTCGAAAATGTTCCCTTCTTTAATGATCTATGTCGTGCGGTGAAATATCTCTCTATCCTCGTAACTCATGCTATTCACGATTGCGAGATCATGCCTTTCCACAGAGTTAACGGCAGAATGAATGGGAATGAAAATGGCCACAAGGATAGCAATTGAGACGAGCACCAACAAGCCTCACTAGTCCATGAGCACCATGCACCAGAGTCGGTTGCCCATGCTGAATTCATGGCAACCATTCAGATGCTAGCGCAGGCCTTGACTGCCCAGGTCAACCAGCAGGCAGTGGCACATGTCCCGCAAAATGGGAATGCGGTGGCAGCATGAGTCAGAGATTTTCTAAGGATGAACCCACCAGAGTTTCTTGGGTCACGGGTGGACGAGGATCCGCATGAGTTCATTAACAAGATTCAAAAGATCACCCAGGTCATGGGGGTGACTGGAGAAGAATGTGTGGATTTGGCCTTATATCAATTGAAGCGGGTCGCACACATTTGGTTAAAACAGTGGAAGGATCGTAGGGAAGCCAGAGCAGGTCTTATTAGTTAGGAGGAGTTTAACATCACTTTTCTTGATCAGTTCTTCCCTCGTGCGATGAGGGAGTTAAAGGCAGTTGAGTTCATGAATCTAAAATAGGGTAAGATGACAGTGCAGGAATAAGCTCTAGAGTTCACTCGTCTGTCTAAGTACGCCCTAGAGTTAGTAATTGATCAGCGGGCACGAGTGAGTAGGTTTTTTTATGGGGTGGCTGACTATCTAGAAAATGACTGCAGAACCGCCATGCTCCATCAGGATATCGATTTTCCTCAGATAGTCTTGTACGCCCAACAAATGGAGGTGGCGGATCTAAGGGAAAGAGAGAGCAAGAGGGCCAAGACAGACAACTATAGGTTCTCTCAGTCGAGGCCAAGTGGTGGGCATCGACATCAGTCCCACCAGAGATCTTCAGTCCTAGCATCTTCAGCGATGAGTGTGCCATCTAGACCCAGGCACAACCAGAGAGGACGAGCATCAGTCTCTAGGGGTCAGAGCAGCAGGCCCACGGATTCTGGTATCCTAGTTTGCAACAGGTGTGGTCAGAGGCACACTGGTCAGTGTTTGGCGGGTACAGGTGCTTACTTCGAGTGCGGAAAGCCCGGACATATGCTTAGAGATTGACCGTCAGCTTGACGGGGCCAGATAGGGGTGGTGGCCCAGCTTCCAATTCAGCAGCTCCACCCGCATACGCAACCGAGAAGGGGGCATCTACAAACACCAATGGCGATAAGTGCCAAAGCAGATTCTATGCCACAACATCCCACTAGGAGTAGTAGGTCTCCCCAGATTTATTCACTGGTATGTTACGAGTTCTCCATCGTGATGTATATGCTTTGCTAAATCCATGGGCTACCTTTTCCATTGTTACACCTTATGTGGCTAGTAGTTTCGTAGTTAGTCCCAAAATCTTATCAGAACCCTTCTCAGTCTCTTTTCCACTAGGTGAATCAGTTGTAGCTAGATGGGTGTATGGAAGTTTCCTTGTCACGTTCCTTCAGAAAGTCACCTTAGCAGATCTAGTAGAGTTATCCATGACCCATTTCGATGTTATCCTCGACATGGATTGGCTATTTGCATGTTATGCCTCAATTAATTGTAGAACCCGAGCAGTAGAGTTTAGTTTTTTGAGTGAGCTAGTCATAGAATGGAAGGGTTATGTGTACCATCTAGTTAGGGTTAAGGAGGCTACGTCTGAGACACCTACAATCTAGCCAGTTCCAGTAGTATGTGAGTATCTAGAAGTCTTCCTAGATGATCTACCGGGAAACCCTCCCGAGCAAGAAATTGATTTTGGTATTGACCTTCTTCCCGATACTAGCGTATATCTATTCCTCCTTACATAATGGCCCCAGCAAATTTAAAGGAGTTGAAGGAGTAGTTGAAAGAACTGTTAGACAAGGGTTTCATTAGTCCGAGCAAATCCATAGAGTGCACCAATTCTCTTTGTCCGAAAGAAAGATGGATATCTTTGTATGTGTATTAATTACCAGGAATTGAACAAGGTCACCATCAAGAACAGGTATCCTCTCCCTAGGATTAACGATTGGTTTGACCAGATTTAGGGTGCTAAATAATTTTCAAATATAAATCTCAGATTCGGATACCATCAGCTTAGGGTTTGGGAGAGTGACATCCCGAAGACATCCTTCAAGATGCGGTATGGTCATTATGAGTTTCTAGTTATGTCTTTTGGACTAACGAATGCTCCTGCATCTTTTATGGATTTGATGAACATGGTGTTCAAGCCATACTTGGATATGCTCATTATCATGTTTACTGATGACATCCTGATATACTCTCGGAGCGAGGAGGAGCATGCCACTCATTTGAGGGTAGTGCTACAGACTCTCAAGGATCGCCACTTATGTGCCAAATTCTGCAAATCCAAGTTTTTGTTGAATGCAGTGGAATTTTAGGACCGTGTGGTGTCAGGTGAGGTCATAAAGGTGGACTCTCAGAAAATAGAAGCAATGAAGAACTGGCCTAGACCGGTTTGATGAAGGTTTTTCATCTATTGCAGCGTCGTTGAGCAAGTTTACCCAAAAGAAAGTGAAATTCCACTAGTCAGATGCTTGTGAGAAAAGCTTTCAGGAGTTGAAGACCCGACTCACCTCAGCAGCAGTGTTAACCCTACTCGAGGGTATCGATGGGTTTGAGGTGTATTTCGATTCTTCCAGGATCGGCCTTGGTTATGTATTGATGCAGCACAGCAAGGCTATATCTTATGCTTCCAGTCGGCTAAAGGTTCGTGAAAGGAATTACCCGACCTATGATCTTGAATTCACGGCGGCGGTATTTGCATTGAAGATCTGGAGACATTATTTGTATGGGGTCCATGTGGATGTGTTTATGGACCACAAGAGCCTACAATATGTGTTTACCTAGAAGGACCCAAATCGGAAGTAAAGAAGGTGGTTGGAACTACTCATGGATTATGATATGAGTTTCATCTACCATCCGGGTAAGGCTAATGTAGTAGCAAATATCAAACTCTCTATAGAGAGTGTGTCCCATGTAGATGAGGGGAGGAAGGAGCCGGTGAAGGATGTGCATCGACTTACAAGGTTGGGAGTTCGTTTGGTTGACTCAACTGATGGCGGTGTTATAGTTCAGAATGGGTCAGAATCATCCTTGGTGACTGATGTGAAATCTAGACAAGACTAGGATCCTATTTTTGTAAAGTTAAAGGAAGCCGTTCAGAATCAGAAGGTAGAGGTCTTCTCCAAAGGGGGAGATGAAGGGCTTCGATATGAGGTTCGCTTGTGTGCCCCGGACATTGATGATTTGAGAAATTGGTTGTTCAACGAGGTTCATGATTCCAGGTATTCGATACATCTAGGTGCCACCAATATGTACCATGACATACGGGAAGTCTATTGGTGGAATGGCATGTAGAAGGACATCGCATAATTTGTAGCTAAGTGTTCAAACTGTCAACAAGTGAAGGTCGAGCACCAGAGACTAGGAGGTGTGCTTCAGGATATCATTATTCCCACCTAGAAGTGGGAAGAAATCAATATGGACTTCATCATAGGATTGCCTCGCACTCGTCGGCAGTATGACTCCATTTGGGTGGTCGTGGACAGGTTGACCAAAGCCGCTCATTTCCTACCAGTCAAAACCACTGATTCAGAGGAGGATTATGCCAAATTATACATCCGGGAGCTATTTCGGTTGCATGGAGTGCCCTTTTCAATCATATGAGACAGAGGTACCTAGTTTACCACTCAGTTTTAGAGATTGTTTCAAAAGAGACTTGGTACTCAGGTTAAGCTCAGTACAACATTTCACCTGCAAACGGATGGCCAAGCGGAATGGACAATTCAGACTCTCGAGGACGTATTGAGAGTATGTGTGATTCATTTTCAAGGGTAGTTTGGATGACCATTTGCCTCTTATTGAGTTTACATACAATAAAAACTACCATTCCAGTATTCAAATGGCTCCGCTTGAGGCTCTCTATAAGCAGAGATATAGATCACCTATTGGTTGGTTAGAAGTTGGTGAAGCTGTGATGATAGGACTAGATTCATTCCAGGAGGCCATGGAGAAAGTTCAGCTCATACGGGATAGGTTGAAAACAGCTAAAAGTCGCTAAAAGTCCTATACCGATGTGAGGAGGAGGGAACTTGAGTTCTAAGTGGATGATTGGGTGTTTCTGAAGGTGTCTCCCATGAATGGAATGATGAAGTTTGGAAAGAAAGGAAAACTCAACCCCCGTTACGTTAGACCATACCGGATTGTGAAACGGGTTGGTAAGGTAGCATATGAATTGGAGTTGCCCTCGGAATTAGCTTTTGTACATCCTGTTTTCCATGTATTTCTCTTAAAAAAATGTTTGGGTGATCCAAATCTCATTGTCCCGGTGGACAGTATCGGTGTGAAAGACAACTTTAGTAATAAGGAGGTTGCGGTGGAAATACTGGATCGTCAGGTTTTAAGGCTAAGAAACAAAGAAGTAGCTTTACTTAATGTTTTGTGGAGGAATCAGCTTGTTGAGGGAGCTACTTGGGAAGCCGAAGCAGATATGATGGCTAGATATTCACATCTATTACCTACCGATCAATTCCAACTTGAGGTATCAGTTCTTGCCCTAAAACTCTATTCAGTTTCGTGTTCAGTTCATGGGCCCTAGTTTCTTTCATGTATATGGATGTATGTATGATTCATGAATTCAGTTCATTCATGCAGTTTACATCGAAGTTAGTCATTCCGTTAGCTTTCAGTTTATATGATAAGTATTTGAGTATGATGATTGCATTTCTCTTGTTTTCTATATGATTTTCAACATTCGAGGATGAATGTTTCCAATGAGGTGATATTGTTATACCCCGAAAGCCCTAAGTTCATATCCGAGAGTTGAAACATAGAAAAATAGGATTTTCTACATCAGGTCACAGAACGAGTCGTCTTGTGACCCGTCAGGTTGACCACGAGTCATTAAGTGACTCATGGTGAGGAGTGTTGACTTGTTTGTAAAATTTAATTTGGGGGTGACCATGAGTCATCAGGTTACCAATGGTCAAGGGCAATTTTAAAGTGAAGGTTGAGTTGGCATTGTACCCTACAATTGGACCCCACGTGTCGTGGTTAGACACCACGATTCATTAGGTGAGTCGTGGTTAGCATTTGGTGAACGACTTAATAATTTAGCAGTGGAGATAAAAATGGTAACCACAAGTCGTGGTCACCAGTAACAAGTCGTTAGGTCCCTCGTGGGGACCCCTCAAGGAAAAGTGGCAATAGATTTCACGACAGCAGACGATGACTCATTTTCCCTGGTAACGACTCGTCCAGTCCCTCATTGGGACTGACAATAAGCTTTACTCTGCGAATTTAGTAAGGGCTTTTCCGTAATTTTTATAATCCTAAGGCCTAAACTACGTCATTTTAATCTATGAATAATGAGTTTAAATAGGGGTACGTTCATTCTAGGCTATTCCTATACATGCATGAAAACTCAGTGAGCTAAAGAGGTGATCAAGCTTAATCCCTTCAAGTTTTTCTTCAATTCCTCATTGGGAAATTAGTAAAGTTACAAAATCATATTCTCCCAGGTATGTAAGGTTATGAATGGGTGAAATTGTTCATACCTATGCCCAATCCCTTTCTAATTCATGGAAAGTTATATGTTAATCCTATGGGGTTTTAACCCAATGCATGAATTTCCTAAGCTTCTACTGTGGGTATGATCTAAGCATGTTTATATCATTGAATTATGATTATGGGCATGTTTTAGATTATTTTCAATTATAATCATGATTTCCAGTTTTATAAATCATAATGACCATCCATGAGAAGTTCATGAAAGTTGAGATATATGATGATTGTTCTGATAAGATATTATTGATGAAAAGCATGTTTTCAAGTTACCCATATTTATGATCATGTTTCCAAGTGAATTTAGTATTTTCAAGCATGTTTAAGTATTGGGAAAGCCCATATGTTCAAGTATAATTTATGATTTCAGAAATTAGCTTACCGCATAGTTTTGGAGTCAAGACTCCCAATTATGTTCAGCTTGTCGTATGGTTTGAGCCAAGGCTCCCCATGTGATTTCACATTTTATATGTATATGATTATTCAACTTCGTCAATAGAAGATGGTCAGCTTCGCTGAAAAACGATGAAGAGCATGTGCATATTTTTGGGAGTAGTGTCTAGCACCTAGTAGGCTAAGGGTCAGTTAACCCCATGCCTCATAACTACGCGCCAACATAGGTATGATCAGATTATTTTGGGACCTCCTATGTGAGATTTACCCTGCCCCAAGGAGCCTTCATCTTGATATCGATATCATGGTAGCGTTTTTATCCCTTGAAAGGCTTTAGACAGCTCTGCCCACTTGAGTGTGATAGTCGGGACCACGTAAGCTTTGTCGTGGTAATTTCGGTTATATGACAAGTCACCCATTGTTCCTCATGATTTTAGTTATGCATGTCCATCAGTCACGATATNATTCAATTCAGTTATGATATTCAGTTATGTTCAGATCATGATTTCAAAAAATAACATACAAGCCCTACTCTCATATTCTTATCTTAATTGTGTCTTTATATTATGCATGTTTTAAATGATTTTACTTATTTAAGCAGTTTTACTTACCTTGCATACTCGGTACATTCCACGTACTGACCGCATACTCTATGATGTATCTTTTTATGATACAGGTTCCAACTTTCAGACTCAGCCCTATCACTAGCCATTTTTTGGAGTTAGCATCCAGCTTCCGTGGTGAGTCCTCATATCTCGAGGACCATTTATTATCAGTTATCTTGGTATTTTCAGTTTTCAGATTTGTCGGGTTAGTTGGGGGTGTTGTCCCATCAACCCATCAGTTATGTAGAGGCTTTCAGACTGTATGTAACAATCAGTTTGTCGTGTACTAAGTGATTTTCCGATTTCAATGTTATGTATGATTAAATTTCAGCTATGTTTATTATGTTAAGTTTTCCGCTCACTTGATTGAGTTAGATGTATGTTCATGCCATGGGTCGACTTGGAGTCCCTCAGGGCTTCTTGTCCCGTGTCTCGGTCCGGATCTATGTTCGGGTCATGACAGATGACCTTATAATAATGCATCAACACACACCCTAGGCCAACTCTAGAGGCATCACAATACACTACAAAGCCATACATTCCCTTTGGTAAGGTCAAGATTGGTGCAAAAATGAGTCAAGCCTTTAACTCCTGAAATCTTTTCTCACAAGCATCAGACTAATGAAATTTGATCTTCTTCTGAGTCAACCGGGTCTAAGGTGAGGTAATGGATAAAAATTCCTCTACAAATCTCCTATAGTAGCAAGTTAAAAAAAGCTTCTAATGTTGGTGGGATTAACAGGTCTAGGCCAGTTCTTCACCACCTCAATTTTGTAAGAGCCTACCTGTACATCCTCATCCGACACCACATGCCCAAGAAAAGTAACTGATTTCAGTCAAAACTCACACTTCTTGAACTTAGAAAATAGTTGACGGTCCACATGAGTCTATAATACAATCCTTAATTAAGCGGCACGCTCCTTCTCACTCTGAGAGTATACAAGGATATCATCTATGAAGACAGTGATGAACATATCCAAATACTACTTGAACACCTTATTCATAAAATCCATAAAAGCTAAAGGAGCATTCGTTAATCCAGAGGGTATAACCATAAATTCATATTGACCATACCGAGTCCTGAAGGATGCCTTCAGAACTCTCTAACTTTAAGCTGATGATAGTGGATCTGAGGTCTATCCTGGAGAAAAAACTAGCTCCTTGAAGCTGATCGAACAAGTCATCAATCCTAAGAATTGGATACTTATTGTTGATTGTGACCTTGTTTACCTAACGGTACTCAATTGTACATCCTGAGAGAACCATCTTTATTTTGCACGAAAAAGACTGGAGCACCATATGAGGACTTACTAGTCCTGATGAAACCCTTATCTAAGAGATCCTTGAGCTGTTTCTTCAACTCTTGAAGCTCTGCTGGAGCCATTCCATAAGGAGGAATGGACATGGGTTGCGTATCAAGGAGAAGGTCGATCCCAAAGTAAATCTCCCACTCGGGAAGGACTCCTGGTAGATCATTTGAAAACACCTCTGAATACGCACAAATGACAAAAACTGACTGAAGAGTCGAGGTTTTTGAGTTAAAATCCTCAAGCCAAACTAAATGACAAACATAACCCTTAGAAATCATCTTCATGGCTTTAAAATAGGAGATGATAGACGGGGCGTCTTACATACCTTTCTCTGATNCCTTAGAAATCATCTTCATGGCTTTAAAATAGGAGATAAAGCAACCTATAGGTACTACTGAACTATCCTTCCACTCTAGGACTGGTTTACCCAAAAATCGAAGCTCTACTGTTTGAGTTCTATAATTGACTGAAACATAACAAGAATATAACTAATCCATGCCAAAGATAATATTAAAGTTAGTCATGTCTAACTCTACTAACTCATTTGAGGTCACTTTCTGGAGAACTTTAATAGGACAGTTTCTATATACCCTTAGTGCTAAGATTGGTCATCGACAAGAGTAGAGACTGAGAAAGGTTCTGAGATGATTTCGAGAATGAAACCAAAACTAATAGCAACATAGGAAATCACAAAGGATAATGTGACCCCTGGATCTAACAATGCATAAACATTAAGGTGAAACACTCCTAAATATACCCATGACCATATCTGGTGAGCTCTCCTGCTCCTGGCATGATGAAAGTGCACACAAACGGTTTTGGCATTGTCTTCCACCTTCAATAGATGATGTGCCCTGCTGGGAAGGGCGATCACCTGGAGTTGCTAAAGGGGTGGCTAGAGCACGGGCTCTTCCGTCATCCTGTCTAGTTGAAGGACAATCCCTGAGTCTGTGATTAGGCTTCCCATACCCGAAGCAAGCATTTGGACCAACTAAGCACTCCCCTGAGTGGTTACTACCACACTTCTTGCAACCTGGGAAAGTGTTTCCTCTAGACATGCTCCCCTAAGTCTTAGAGCCTGGTTCTCTACCCCTCTAATCACCTCTAGTCCTAAATGGAATGCTGGCTAACCATGGAGCAGGGGGGATGACCTCTGATGAGACTGACCGATGCCCACCACCTGTCTTCTGCTGTGAGAACTCGAAGTTCCCTATCCTAGACTTCTTGGTTTCCCTCTACTTCTCCTTCAACCTTTCCTCCTCAATCTGCTAGGCATAAATCATGAGTAGAGAGATATCCATGTCATTGATAAGCATGGCAGTCCTGCACTCTTTGACCACCAAATATGAAAACCTGACAAGAAATTGCTCATGTGAGCCCTCAACTCGGACACCATCTCCGGAGCATACTTGGAAAGTTGGGTGAATTTCAAAGAATACCCTTGAATCGTCATATTATTGTAGTTCAAATTGATGAACTCTGTAACCTTTGATTCCCTCATTTCACGAGGAATGCAACTGTCCAAGAAAGTCGTAATGAACTCATCTCAATCAACAGGAGCTACTCTTGTCCTACGATCTTCCTTCCACTGCCTGAACCATATGTGAGCTACTCCCTTTAACTAGTAGGAGGTTAAGTTTTCATTCTTCTCTCTAGTAATCCCCATAATTCGGGTAATCTTCTAGATCTCATTAATTAACTCTTATAGATCCTCGTCCACCTTAGACCTATAAAAATCTAGCGGGTTCATCCTAGTGAATTCTCGTACCCTAGTCGCTCCAGCACTCCTATTGGTGTTCATAGGTGCAACCTCCTGCTAGTTGACCTGGGCCGTCACGGCTTGACAATATTTGAAAAGCAGCCTTAATCTTAGCATGAGTCACCTAATCATTCAAAGGGTGTGTATTTTTATTTTTTATTGAAAGACTATAATAGGAAAAAAAATTATTTAGTTATTTTAAGATGTCCCTATCACGACCCGAGCATAGACCCCGAACGTAACACAAGACCTAGAACCACGAATGACTCTAAGCTAACCCATGGTACATGCATAACATAAACATAAGCATACACTAAGGTGAAGTTTGAGGTATCATAAAATGTGAAAACTGGGACAACAAGTCAAATAGATGAATATTTGTACATCATCATCTAAAAATCCTCTAACATGAGATGAGTTGATGGGACAAGCCCCCAACTAGATATACTAGGTTTGAAATGGCTGAAAGTAAACATAATTTAAAATGGTCGTCCATGGATGATGAGGACTCACCAAAACTGAGTTGAATTTGGAGCAAGAGCGAATCTAGCGGTACGACTGAGACTGACCACCCGAACCTATATCATGAGATGATGTAGAAAAAAAGTATATGATCATTACTTTGAATGTACTAAGTATATAGGATAAGTAAAATATGAGAGTAAGGAAAACATGCTAAAATCATGATCGTGATATAGCCATAAAACATAAGCTATTCATCTTAATGAAGTATAATGACCCAAGGTTTTGAAAACAAAATCATAAAGCTTAACAATTTTGAAATCATAAGTAAAACTCGTAAACTAATAAATGGGTCAAAAATACTATAAAACATGATACATGAAATATGAGGAACGGTGAGAGATTCTCACAACCGACATACTCCAAGTAAGCATCATGGAGCCTGAACTGTACCCCTGGTTGGGAGGGCATCCATACCTTGTGAAGGGTAAGAACCATGAAGACGTGATATTACTCATGAGCCCAGTAGTGTAAGGGAGATACTCTCAAATAGCAAGGACCCTTATGCTAGGGGCAAGGGAGACACTCACTACTGGCGAGGATGTCTTATCTTATGATGGCATATAGTTCTGAGATCTGGGTGTGCTGAACCCCATAATACTTTCAAACCATACATAATTCTCATAATTATACATGAAACATGAATTTTGCATGGACTATTTTAAAATAACATGATAGATTCATAAACCGCTACTAGCCATGAAAATAATGCTGAAAATAGAACCATGATACATAAGCTTGATATTCATGCGATTCATACATACTTGAGAAAAATTATTTTAAATTGAAAATAAAGATTCATGAGAATTTTTCATACAAATCATGTAATCATAATTATAAATCGTGAGTAGAATCATGAGAGAATCCATTTCCTAAGAGATCATAGAGTTTTACATTAAAAAGAGTCTAACCCAAGGTATTCATGAAAATCATAATTGGAGAGTTGAAGGGATTGAAATCATGAAATTAGACTTAAGATTGGCTATGAGGGTGGAAGGAATCCCCCATATCGGGCTTGAAGAGTTCTTGACACTACATGAGACCCAAGAAGTTTTGAGAAGAAGGACCCTAGTTGCTTGAGAATTCTTGAGAGATTGATCTTCAATCTCCGGTTCTTTAAGAGGAATGAGAGTTTAAGCTAACTTTAACCCTTAAATACTCCTCTTAGGAAACCCAAAATGACTTGGTTTAGGAGTTAAAACCAAAATAATTTATGAAAATATCCTTAGGAAATCACAAGTGAAAATTGCCTGTCAATCACCACTACTCACACCATGAGTCATTGTTGGGGAAGTTATAGAAATATCCTTAGGAAATCGCATCTAAACTGCTTGTCAATCGCCACTACTCACACCACGGGTCGTTGGTTGTCACCAACGACTCGTGGTGACCAGTCGTTACAAGCTGGACCTGATTTTCATTTCTCTAATCTTCAGACAATGGGTGCTCGTCATGATTCGTCCTTACCTACCATGAGTAATACTATGACTCGTGGTCAGTGGACTAGTCTTGCACCTTCTAATAATTTTATCCAACAACTCCATACCTTGACCCGTCATTTCTTTCCACGAATCATCAATTGACTCATTGGTTCTGGGAAGGACTTGTCAAGTTTCTGAACTGCTAGCTTATGACGAGGCACATGAGGGGTCATTACTTGACACAACGACTCGTCACATGATTCGTTACATCACAGTCCTGAAAATTCCACTGACTGCCTACCATGAGTTTGACTATGAGTCATGGTACAATCTAACAGGTAGTACCATGACTCATTCTGAGGCAAATTGGAGATTTTTCTACTGGTTCTACTTCATCTCTAGAATCTAATCTTATGGACTTTTGGGGTGTAACAATCCCATATTGACTAATGCGACAGAAAATCAAAAATTGGATGACTATAGAATCATATCAAAGAGACACATATGTATTCATCGTGTCAATGGGCGGGGGCATACATTTTTGCGACCCCTATCTAAGTTAATATTATGGGATAACTTTTATTAATTATTTTTTCAGATTTGAAAATCTGAAATTACCTAAACTTTAGCTTGTTAAATCTTTACTTATTTAAACTATGTAGGAAATTCTAATATTAATGACTTTAATTCAATTAGAATCTTACCTTTCAAAATTTTGTTCCTTATATGTACATAATAATAGATATTTTATGTTACTTTTTCTAACAAAATTATATGAATCAATTTTTTATGTACATCGAATAAATTTTATCACCATATTAAAATTAGGCCTATAAATATCAAAAAAATAAATAATGGAAATCAACTCTAGAAAAAAATAAAGAAAAGAAAAAAAGATTAACATATTTCTAATTTTCGCCAATCTCTTTTTTGTAATACTTGTACATGAAAAAGTTAAGTAACTTAATTTTATTTTTATACGGAAAATATATATTTCAGAATCTTGACAGATTAAGATTTGATTTCCTATTATTATACGTAAAAGCAGAAATCATTTCTTGGTTGATAATTTAGAAGAGTTATCTATTGAGTCCAATATATTTATTATTTGCATTGATAATAAATAACTAAGTGTATATATATGTG
>JACEIK010004745.1:29246-41330 GCA_018107945.1 Datura stramonium
GTATTAAAAGCATGAACTTTCTAACTTGAAAGTTAGATTATCTAAATACCTTTATAAATAATTAAATATCTTAATTGTCCTAAATAACTTAAAATCCCCAAGCCAATTATCATCACAAGTTACAATTCTTCATACTTAAACAAATATGTCAAGCTCTTCAAAGGTTTGGAATAATTCCTCACAGTCATGCATACGGACAATTCAAGGGAATGAAAAAGTGCTTACTTTTGGTCAAAAAAATAAAAACAAATACAAAGATCTTTAAAACCTCTAAATTTCAATATGTTGAGAATAACAAAATTTACAAAGAAAATTATATTAGATCCACGACCTCTGCAAATAAAAGAAAAATAAAGATACACAATTATTTCAATTCATTAACCATCGCACACATATAAAAAGTCAGAATTTTTAACATTTCATGTTTATCTTATTTGATAGTAGTGGAAGATCACTTATCAAGATAATAGTATTAACTTTGAGTTGGTCGACGATAATACCAAAGCAATATATCAAGGAGAAAGTGATAATAAATCTGGTTCTACTTTTTCTACTCATTCTTTAAATCTATTTTTGTCCTGTATGCTTTATAAAATGAAATCTATAAATAATACGATCGATACTTATTATTTCATGATCTTATAATGTATATCTTGAATATGTGCATGATTAAGAATAACATATGCTTGAAGATATTTTTTTAAATTATTTTGACCAAATAAAAATATTTAGTGAATATATATTGTTCAGCCTTTTTGCTAGGAGGAAATCACTTTTTTAGAAATATATTCACCAACTCAAGCCAGATATGAATTGAGTTAGGTGGAATGGTGGAGACAAGTTCAAACTTCCCTAGCAAGAGAATATTTGAAGACTCACAGACAAATGGCATCATCTGAAATGTTGTTCTGCTTGTGCATATTGCACACTTCAAGAAAGTATTTTAAGTGTTGATGTGGGTCTTGATCTGTGGAGTTATGAAACTGGCTCTCAGCCTTCAGCATGGTGTAAATGCTTCGATCGATTGTAAAGATGGAGCCATTTATGTCTTGAGGCACGATGGCACTAACATAGTCAATTTCATCTCGCACTTCAGCAACTACTTCTCTTATTTAAGATTAGAGTGTGTTGACATGATCGATTGATTCACAATAAAGCAAATAAAGTGTGATGGAATAGATCAAGATTCAAATCAAGGTATGTTATACTAAGTAATTTCAAAACTTATTCTCTATCAATCACGCAAAAATTTGATACACTCAAATTTACACCTAAAATATGATGTAAAATGATAGTATGCAAATATAGTAACCCTGCTAGATTAGGATTGAATCTCACAAAAACAGGCATGAAAAGATTACTGATGTGAATAAATAATTGATTTTTCGTCTTAAGATGTTATTCCGTAAAGATTGAAATATTTTAAATTTATAAACTAAATTATATTCCAAAATTGAGTTGTTGTTAATCAATATATTAAACAACTACGATTGTGCTCCCATTGCGGGACGCCCGTAGTTTCTCAATCAAGATACTAATAATGATTTTATATTCTTATGAAAGTAATATCTAAATGATCACTCATAGTCTTCTAACATTTAAGTGATATTTCTCTTAGTCAATTCTTCATAAGTAACTAGAGTTGACTTTAAAATGATTATTTCCTGTCAAGTAAATTCAATTTATTCCTAAGCAAGTTTATCAAATGAGGGTTAATACCTCGAGTTCTTATTAATTAATTTTTATAAGTCCTAACTAACTTTTTTAAGTATTACTAGAGTTATATGGTGTGAATTGATGTTAACAATCATCAACCATTAATGAAAAATAAGGACTAATTGAATATGTTTAAATTCACTATTAGCGATCAATATGAGATTCTGCAATTTCACAACCTTAGTAAGGAATTTAGCCGCTCATTCTACGGTTAAAATAATACAAGATTAAGTAAATCATAATTTCAAAATAACATAAAATTGAATAAATCATAATCTACTCACAATTATATTGATATTTTAAGAAGTGTTCGAATCAATAAAAAGAATTAACGTTATAAAAACTTCAAGAAATTCGACTCAAAAGCTCCAAGATGCGATCATCTACTGTAACGTCTAAGAACTGTTCAAAAATACCTAAAAATATTTGTATTACTTTAGGAATCCAAATCCTACTTAGTCTTGGAACTGCACAGGTACAACTTACGGACTGTAGAATTGACTTACAGCCCGCAGATGGCTCTGCAGATAGATGTCGTTCTTATCTATAGATCCTTCATAAGTCACTTATGGACCGTGAAATCCATTTACAATCCATAAATACTTATTATGTTTAGCTTTGGATTTTGTACAGACTCCATCATATGTGATTTGTGACTCGTACTTGTACTTCTCATCTGCAGCTCATAGACCGCTTCATTCAGCTTTCGTATTCTTTTTTTTAGACCACAGAATTCACTTGCAATCCGTAGATGGCCACCATTTGTCGAACTACCTTTTGATCATTCCCTGTATATGCCTTACAGTTTAAGGTACAACTCGTAGAATAAAACGACCGTCTATAACTTCACTGTAGGTCATTCCATACTTAGCCAAAATATGATATGCTTTTTACTTCTCTGAATTTCATCTACGGTTGAACAAATGGACCGCAAATTCCATCTGTGGTCCGTATTATCCATTTCAAGTATAATTATCTCTGATCCTATGCAATTTTCTCCTTTCATCAATATACTTGTAATATAACACATTAACATTAGAATTCACTTATAAAAGCGCTAAAAGATAGTTAAAACTTGTTCAAAAGATATAATAATGTGTTGTAAAATTCTGACACATCAAAAACATCATGAGAAGTCCATTGAACCTTATCATTTAGATGAAGGCCAAGTTCTAACAAGATTTTTATAGGTGAACTTGAGAAAAGATCACTATTGCAACCTAAAAATCAGAATGACCCGCATACTTGTTTAAACAACAGGGGAGCGACTGATAAAGGGCGTACTTACGCACTTCATAGACATATTTTGCCCGTCTTTACTATGTTTTGAGAATAAATTTATGTGTGTTTGCATGTGTTTATGTCATATATTTGTGAAAAGAGCTAACGCATGTGATTAGATGCTTTCAGGGCTAAAAATAATGGATTTGGGTGTATTTGAGGCTTTTAAAATCATGTGAAGAAGTTGGAATGAATGATGCAAAGATCAAAGCTTGAAGCAGCCACTGGCCATACTACGCGACCAACCACGCAAGGCAAAGGCACGACAGTGCGATGCACCATGTGAAGCGCCAGCAGTCTTGGCGCTATAAGGTGCGCGAGGCAGCAGCAACACTAGCACAGGGCCAAGCGCGGCACCGCAGCAGCATGCGCGCATTTCCAGGTGCAAGGCACTGCCTTCCCAGTGCTATGCCAGGCGTGAGGTTCCCCTCTCTCGGCGCTACAAGGTGTGCGACGCGACAAGGGGTTCAAACGGCCAACAACAAGCAAATCCCGCTTCAACTAGGAAAAAGAGCTTCCAATCCCAACTCAAACCCGAAAAGGAACAAAAAAAGCATAAATATACTACTATAAATACCCTTTTAATTTTTTATGTAATGATAAGTTGAAAGGAAGGTCTTAAGTCGTAAGTCTTAACACATTTTTAAGACATAAGTTTAGAGATACTATTGTAAGGCTTTATTTCATATTTCAAGACAATTGTTGAATTGTTCTTCCTTATTTTTGAATTATTCAAGTGAAGTTTCTTCCTATCATCATTGTAAGTATTATTTTGAGTTTTTGTCTATGAATGCTATGAATTTACTTATAATTATGAGAGGCTAAAACCTCCACAACTAGGATTGTGGGAACCATGACGAATTAACACACATAGATAAAATACTTAGTGATTCTTGTATAGAGTTTATCTATGTATTATTTTTTCCTTCATTTTAATTATTTCTTAACGGTTGCAAATGTTGGAACTTGTCTTATTCTTACTCACCGAATCGAGGGAGTAAACAGTGGAGATTTGAGGCTATCAACCCTCATCTAATAGCTTGACCTTGTCCCAAAATAGCTAATCTGATATCAAGGGTAAGGGTTAATTAAGTGTAAATCCGCATACGGACCAAGTTTCATGGTGATAATCATCTAAATAGGGGACCAACCATTTAGGTAAAACTAACTTACCGATATTGCATGCAAGAACCATAATAAATCACTAGTATAAAACACCTTTTGGTTATGATGTCATGGGGAACACACACCCTAGTTAGTTGCATTAATTTGGAATCAACCTTAACTTTCTCTCAACAATATTACTTGTTACTTTTACAAATTCACCCCTCATAGGAGATAATTGACTTAAAAGCTTAAGTACTAGCATTCTTCTATATCCTTTCATATTCCTTGTGGGATCTACCCCAACCCTGGTTGGGTTCTACATTTGACATCAACCACGTTATATCTCATTATGAGGTGTAATTTGAGTGACATCAGCGGCAGGGGTGGGTGCTTAACCACCCCTCCCCCCATGTGTCTCGCTTTTATTCTTGGTGCATGCTGGGTGATTAATAAATTGTAGCACGAGAAGTGCCAAGGATTACTAAATTGATAACCTACCTCTTACGCCCCATTAGTGATGCGCGTTGGAGGACCTATGCTTCCTTTGAATAAGAAACGACTCTTGACAGTGGATATCTCACTCTCTTTAAGGAGATTTAAATCAATTGCAATATAATTTTCACCGATCCAGCAGTAATACTATTGACTTGTCCTCTCCAGGGTACAATAGTCCAACAACGAACATTGTATAATTCAATCAAATCTGGATTAGTTGAAGAGTCTAAAATACCACCAAAAGAATACCTTCCTTAAAATTATTGGTGAAATACCATAAATTATAGTTGAAAATAAAATGAATAAATAAATATTCAAACTGAGACGCAAAGATCTCGCTCTCTTTAATGATATTCAAGTCCACTGTGCTATAATTTTTCCAGTAGTAACACTTTTGACTTGTTTCCTCAAGGATAAAATAGCCCAATAACGTCGTATGATTCAAACAACTTCAGATTAGTTGAAGAGTCCAAGGCTTCACAAAAATAACACTTTCATTCAACATAAAAGTAGTCTCTTTTGTATAGTGAATTAGTTAAAGACTTAAAATATTTTCTTTGCCTCAACACTCTCCTTTGACTATACTAATCTCAATATACAAATACAACACAATACTTATGTTCTACTCCTCGTCTATTTTTTTCTAATATAACACAAGATAAGACCATCAATATTTATATATAAGAGTTCTTCCTTATAATGAATAGGACCAAAATGGGGGTAATAATGTGGAAAATTATGAAAAAATTATGATTTCGAGGTTACATGAGTTACAATAAATAATGAGATATAATATAGGTGAAAAAAGGCATAATATTTATGAGAAAAGTTAATGTCACATTCATCACAGTAAATGTGAAAAATAAAGAATTACTAAGACACTATGATAAACTGTAGTATAATATTAAAATGCTCCAATACAAAGTTTGTACCACAGAGGAAGTTCAAGTAATGTATTAATCACGGAAGAAGTACAATTACATTCTTCCTACACAGCTTGTTGATTTCAGATTGAAAATAACTTTAACTTGTTTTTTGAAAATTCACTCATCATTGCAGTTGGTGTAACCTAGAGGAACTAACAGCTCAGTTCATGAGAATTCTACCTTTAACTAAAAAACGTCTTTCAAAGAGCTAGGAAACAAGATAATACCATGCTAACAAATAATACATTTTCTTTATGGTTACCTTAAAATTAGGTCATGAAACTTAGGATGTATTTGTTAAGGGTCTTTAAATACTTTTACCCATTTTCCCAAAGATAACATCAAGGAAAAATAAATAATAATAATGAAAAAAAAGATCAAAGCAAAAACGACACATGTTAGGACAGAATGAAAGTTAGTTTGAAGAACCATTGGGTAGTTTGAAGAGCCAATGTGGAATGGCCTATCTCCTTATCAGAATTAGATCAAACATTTGTTGTAACTCACATACCAGCCATCTATTACTATAAACTTTTCCAGGATTACGACATCATCAAGACCCTTAAGACCTCAATGAGCAAAGCACTAGTACACTTCTATCCACTGGCTGGCCGTTTGTGATGAATAGATGGGTCCTGGCTTGAGCTCGATTGTGATGTCTCGGGTGTTGTTCTCACTGAAGCTGAAACTGATGCCAAGCTAGTGATCTCGGCGATTCTTGATATCACTCAATTATAATAGCTTATTTCCTCGTGTAGATTACACTATCCCAATTAATGAAATCCCTTTGTTGTTTGGCAGCTTACTAAGTTTCAGTGTGGTGCCATTGCTCTCAGTTCTGCAATCTCACATGTTGTTGTTGAAGGGTCTAAGTGCTGTCTATTTCTTATTCGAATGGGCTAGGCTTTCTCGTGGTGAGCCATTGATGTTTTCTCCTTTTCATGATCGAAAAGTTCTTTGAGCAGGGGAACCTACAACTGCATCTCTAGATTTTGAGCATTTACAGTTTTGTCCTGCACCGCTTCTAATTGTCATGTCCAACACTGAAAAAGAGAAAAAAATAAAACCAAAAGCTCCGTGTTGAAACTTACTAAAACTCAAGTAGAAATGTTGAAAGGAAAAACAAATCAAGGAAGCAATTTAAAGGATAGAAAAGAGCGTAGTTACACATGTTATAAGGTTGCGATTGCACATATATGGAGATATGCATCAAGGCAAGAGATCATAAATTTGC
This sequence comes from Datura stramonium, assembly GCA_018107945.1. NCBI lineage: Eukaryota > Viridiplantae > Streptophyta > Magnoliopsida > Solanales > Solanaceae > Datura > Datura stramonium. The sequence continues at coordinate 36,006 of JACEIK010004745.1, forward strand.
ACAACCTACTAATTTATGCATTTGTGTTGACATACGCAAAAAAAATGCAACCACTGTTGCCTAAATTCTACTTTGGCAATGCCATCATTGATGTCATCGCGACCGGTGTATCGGGCGACATTGCCTCGAGTCCATTGGAGTATGTTGCTAGAAAAGTTAGGATAGCCATTAAGATGGTGAAAATGATTATGCAAACTCAACGATTAATTTTTTGAAAAGTCAGGAGGATCTATCAAAATATCAAGATATTCATGCATTTAAAAGCAAGGAGGGTCCTTCCTATGGAAACCCTAATCTCTGAGTGATAAGATGGATAAGTTTGCCACTATTGGGGTTAGATTTTGGGTGGAGAAGAGATTCATATGAGCCCAAGAATTCATGAGTATGATAGTGACTATGTGGTACTCCTAGAGAATGAAGAGGATGGATCTTTGACTATTGCAATCATTCTTCAAAATACTCATGTGATGCTTTCAATACATTCTTCTATGAAGATATCGAATGTTGAAAAAAAGCTTCATGAGAACATGTGACTTTACTTGTAATAGCATGTCATGCCCCGAGTTTACACCCTAGACGGAACATGGTACTTGAAGTCACAAGTGACCCCAAGTCAACCCCTGGTCTATCATACACTGGCACTCTGAGTAACTAAAATACATACGATGGAATTTTGTAGCAAGAATATAAATATTTGATAGAAATTTATTGAATCATAATTAATACTGAAAATAGTAGAACAAACTACAAGGCTGTGAGAAAACAATAAAGTCTGAAAACTGAGTCTAAGTCTGAAAGCCACTAGGTCTGATGAACTACTGGGACAAACCCCCCGCTAGCTCTAAATCAACTGAAACAAATGAAATCATAACTCAAATAATAAATCTTCGTCCTCGGAGGATGAGGACTCACCGATTCACAAGTTGGGGTCTTCGAGGAGTAAAAGGCTAACGAAGCTGGCATTGTGACCCTAAAGCTATATCATAAAATGATACAACATAAAAGTATGCGTCAGTACTTTTAATGTACTGAGAAAGTGAGAGAAACATAACACACAGAAGTAAATAATAGGAAATGTTGAACTGCGATACGTGCAATGACCAACTAAAACTACTAAACTGAATAACTAAAATAACTGGGGTGGTCTAAAAGAACCTGTCTGATGGTCAAAAAATATTTTAAATTTGAGTATGATCTGATCTGAACAGAACTGAACTGAGCTGAATTGTACTGAACTGAACTGAACTGACTAGTGGAAGAGTCCCTAACCGACATGTAACCACATGAGCTAGACGTGGAGTCCGATGTATACACCCCACTGGTAGGACCCAATATACCTTGCCAGGGTATAAAGGCATAAACTGGGTGATCACAAAGTCTAGGGCCAATTAGGCGAATAAATACTAAAACCTATGTTGGCAATGTAGTTCTGGGAACTTGAGTGCACTGGAATCTCGGTCAACTCAGTGCTAACTCCTACTCCCACTAGAAAACCTATACTGAATACTAAACTAATAGCTCGAAACTGGGGTCCAATACTAGTCAGGGGTGTATAACTGAACGTACCCTAAGAGTCTTATTTGACCAAATTCTGAAACTGAGTTCTAGACTGGTTAGAGCTGCTCATCTAGAAGTGTCGTAACTGTCTAAGAACACTTATGACCACTAGTGTACCACTAAACTGGATTCTAAATCTACTTATGATAACTAGGAGGTGCTACTGACACCTCAGAGGTTTCTGAAGTCAAACTGATCAGCTGACATTTCTTACTGACACTGAGTATTCTAGCATTCTTGCTAAAACTGAGCTGGAAATACTCTAATGGAGATTTAATACTACTAGAAACATGGGATTTCCCAATAAGTTTGCAATCTTAAGCTAAAATTGATATTCAAACACTAGAGCAGAATTGGGATTTTCTAAATCACTGAATAGGACTAGATTTCCATCTCACCATATTTTTCATTGTTGGATTCACAAACTAGGAGAAATAACTATAATTAACATAGAGCAATATTTCACATGAATTCACTGAGGTCTATCAAGGAATTTCTTAACATTTGAAAGGTCGGCGAGGCTAGAATTAACATTTGGTGGAAATAATCATAAATAAATCACTAACTGATGGAAACAACAACTTAAACAATTATAATTATCATTCGATGTGGATTCAAGGAAAAATTACATGAATTCTCTTCACATTTGAAAAACACAGGGCCAATATTTATAGAGTAAACTAGAGAGATTTCGGGGATACAAGGGAAGAACTATTCCCTTGTTGAATTCCCACTTACCTAGCAAAATTTCCTGGAGAAGGAAGCTTGAATCTGCTGCAATGGGTGTGAAACCCTAGTGTTGCTCGAGAGTTCTTGAGAGGAAACTACGATCGTTTTCTAAAAGTTTACATAGGGAATGAGGGGAAAAACTGTTCAATCCCTCAAATATCTCTGAATTTTTTCCTAAAATGATGTAGTTTAGGGACTAAATAGATAGGAGATTACAAAAATATCCCTGGGCTAAAATCTGAAATCTAGTCGACGGGGTCCAAATGGGTCACTCAACGAGTCGTTGGTTGAGACCACGACTCATTGGGACCTCTCGTTGGGTCTACTATTTGGAGGTCACTGAAGTCACCATGATGGACCTAACGAATCATACCTCATGGACACGACACAGGAAGTGCACTGGTCATCTGGTCACCTAGGTTCATCACGAACAACCCAACGACTCGTTAGTGATGACCATGACTCGTGGTCACCATCCATCAGGTACACTGCCTCAAACTTAGAAAATTCTCATCCAAGTAGTAACGACTCACCCCACGACTCGGGGGCACCTCCAACGGGTTACTTAACGATCTGTCCTGTGCCTGTTGACAGATTTTCCAATTTTCTACAAATTTTCAATTTTTAAGTTCCGTGTCTAATCTTTGAGTTTCCGGGCATTACAATATCTCCCTCTTGGGAACATTCATCCTCGAATGTTGTAAAAAACATAGGAAAGTAGAGAATAATCGTCATGATATACAATTAATGCTCATTTACATCAAAACTGACAGAATGACTACCCCTGTTTCGAAATACATAGCTAAACTGAATTCACTTTTCATACATACATTCAAAATCATAAAGCAAACTTAAACAAATTAATTACACCTAACAACTAGATTGGTTTCTAGAGCAGGACTATTATCTCAAGCTATAACAGAGCAGGTAGAGAACAAATGTGGGTATCTGACCATCATATCTGCTTCAGCCTCCCATGTAGCTCCCTCAATCTGTTGATTTCTCCACAAGACCTTGACTGAAGCTACCTCCTTGTTCCTTAGATTACAAACTTGACGGTCAAGGATCTGGACTGGGACCTCCCCATATGAGAGACTATCCTTTATTTCTACACTGTCCAATGGCACAACTGAAGTTGGATCTCCAATGCACTTCTTCAAAAGTGACACATGGAATACAGGGTGTACGGATGCCAACTCTGAAGGTAACTCCAGCTCATAAGCTACCTTGCCAATTCTCCTCAGAATTCTGTAGGGTCCCACATATCTCGGACTGAGCTTTGCCTTCTTCCCAAACCTCTTCACCCCTATCATGTAGAAATTTTTAGATAGACTCAGTCGTCCATAGCAAACTCCAATTATCTTCACCTCACATCAGCATATTTTTTATGGCTATGAGTTATTTTCAATCTTTCTTTGATGTGTTTTACCTTCTGCAAAGCTTCATGAATTGAGTCTGGCTCGATTATAGTAGCTTCACCCACTTCAAACCACCCAATGGGAGATCTGCACCTCCTACCATATAATTCCTCAAATAGGGCCATCTAGATACTGGAGTGGTAGTTTTTGTTGTACAAAAACTCAATAAGAGGCAAATGGTCATCCCAACTATCCTTAAAGTCGATCGCGCACGCCCTCAACACATCTTCTAGGGTTTGAATAGTCCGCTCAGCTTGCCTATCTGTCTGCGGGTGAAAAGTTGTGCGAGCTTGACCTGGGTTCCCAGTCCCTTCTGAAAAGACTTCTAGAAATGTGAGGTGAACTGAGTACCTCTGTCTAAAATGATTGATAATGGTACCCCATGAAGCCTGACCAACTCTCGGATATAAAGTCTAGCATAGTCCTCAGCTAAATCCATCATTTTAATTGGGAGGAAATGTGTTGACTTAGTCATCCGATCTACTACTACCCATATGGAGTCATGTTGTCGGCGAGTTCGAGGTAGACCTGTAATAAAGTCCATATTTATTTCTTCCCACTTCCATGTGGGTATGCTGATATCTTGGGTCATACCTCCAGGTCTTTGATGCTCTACCTTGACTTGCTAATAGTTTGGGCACTTGGCTACAAATTCAATAATGTCTCTCTTCATGTCATTCCTAATTATCCCGCAAGTCATAGTACATTTTGGTTGTAACAGGGTGAATGGAGTACCTCGAGTTGTGTGCTTCATCCAGTATTTGCTGTCTCTATTCCCCGACATGCAGTACACACAATCTGCCCTGATACCAGAGCACACCATCTTCCCCTTTGGAGAAAGCCTCAATCTCCTTTCTGAGAACTGCTTCCTTGAGTTTAAGAAGGATGCGATCTTCATCCTGTTTGGATTTAACTTCCACAATAAAATAAGATTCTAGCCCGCTATGCATCACCACTCCCCCCTCAGCCAAGTCAACCAATTGCACCCCTAACTGAGCTAGCCTGTGCACATCCTTCGCCAACTCCTTTTTGCCTTCTTCAACATGAGCCACGCTACCTATAGACACTCTGCTTAGGGCATCAGCCACTATATTACCTTTGCCCGGGTAATATAGCACGCTCATGTCTTAATCCTTCAAGAGTTCCAACCATTTTCTCTGGCTACGATTCAGGTCCTTTTGACTGAATACGTACTGGAGTCTCTTATCATTAGTAAAAACATCAATCTGAGCCCCGTATAGATAATGCCTCCATATTTTCAATGCAAACACTACCGTTGCCAACTCCAAGTCATGTGTTGGATAATTCTTCTCATGAACCTTGAGTTTTATGGAGGCGTAGTGTCACGCCTCAGATGAATGGGGTATCTTATGGCGGACAGTTGCGCTGGTGGATGGATCAGGATGCTGATAGAAAGGCTTCAGAGAAGGTTGTGGCGTGGGCACATCTGTGTCCCCTTCGATGTCAGGCAGGCTGACCCGGTTGAATGCGGGGAGCTTGTCGCTGTTCTTGGAATTGACTGTGAAGAGGGGACTTGGCCAACCCTACCCAAACCTGGTCGGAAACTGGAGCCGTTCTCCTGAAGAGCCCGAGGCAGGGCGAAACCAGCGTATTGTCCCGG
>JACEIK010004746.1:73934-87584 GCA_018107945.1 Datura stramonium
AGTTAAGCTATCAATTAGCAGCCTTGTCGGCTATATTATAGTCATAGTTGCCTGTTTTCATTATGTTATAACTAGAGAACATGATGGTCTTATTGGCCTGTATAGGATCCCCTTTATTGCGTGTTGTTGGTTAGCTGGTTTCTTCTTAGAGGTGGCTATGTGGCCTTGTCGGCCAGAGGCTGTAGTTACAGCCGAGATATAGCTAGTCCTTTTCTTGAATTGAGTTATAGACCTGCACCAGGAGTGCACCAACCCAGTTAGGTCAGTTTAGGTCCCAGTGTGACACTAGGTTCCAGTCATGCCCCCCAAGGTGGGGTGTGACAAATATGGTATCAGAGCAGGTCATATCCCAGGGAGTCTGCAAGATGTGTCAAGTAGAGTCTTTTCTATTGATGTGTTGTGCACCACATTCTATTAACAGGAGGCTATGAGGCATAATAGTGTGTTTTCTATTCTTTATCCTCCAGTTGTGCTATAGAGTTGTGTTGTATAAGGTAAATCCCTAAGCTTATGTTATTCTACTTATTTACAGAGAAATGTCTGACATGTGACAGACCACGACTAGTCGAGAGATGGATTTTGCGGCAGGAGAAGGCACTTGTAGGGGGCCCCAATTAGAGTCAGCCCGATCTGAGGGAGACATCACCTCGATCTTCCCAGCACTCACCGCCACACTAGGAGCCCCCTAGGGCAGTAGATATACCAGTACCATCCCCAGCCATTCCTGTGACATCGGATCAAGAGCTCAGGGGTAAATTATACATGTTGGTCTAGATGATGGCTGCCCAGCGTCAGCCTCAGCCAGTAGTACCAACAGTTGTTGCACTGAGGGGCCCAAGAGTTCGAGAGTTCACAAGTTCCTTGCTTTGAGCCCCCCATAGTTTACAGGGACAAACCATAGAGAATGACCCCTAGAACTTCATAGACCAACTATAGGGGATATTTAGGTCATGCATCCCTCGTCCACATAATAAATTGAGTTAGCAATATTCTGATTGTGAGAGGTAACAGTTTTGTGGTACGAGAGTTGGGAAAGATCCTGAGGAAGAGATGCACCTCCACCTACATGGCCTAGCTTCTCTGAGGCTTTTATAGACCACTATTTGCCTTGAGAGGTAACGCAGGCAAAAGTAGAGCATTTTTACATCTGGAGCATAGCAGAATGAGTGTCAGAGAATATGCATTGAGGCTTGATTCCTAAGCCAGATATACGCCCTTGTGTGTCGACACTATGCCACCAAAGGTGCATTGGTTTATTATAGGACTTGCGCCAAAATATGTGTAATCTTGCATTACTGCCACACTGCGAGATCATAGGATATCTCAGGGATTTAGGACTTTGCTCAGAACATAGAGGAACTCAGACAGCATCAGTACGCGATTGATAGGGTCAGGATCAACGTCGTAGGGCTAGACCTGTAGACATTCAGGAAGACTTTCCCGGCGGGCCCAAGCCTCGTTTATCCGGTAGGACACCTAGACCCCCGTTCAAGCAGCAGCAGGGTAGTAAATCATATGGTTGTTGACAGTTAGGTCCCGGTGAAAGTTCACGAGCGTCTGGCTCACAGTAGAAGAGGGGGCTAGATCAGATGGGACCAGTGGTACCACGTTGTAGTACCTGTCATAGACCACATNGTACCTGTCATAGACCACATCTGGGGAGGTGCAGGTATGGTTCCGCTGCCTGTTATTCCTGTGGACAGGAGGGATACATAATGAGGGATTGTCTGACTAGACCACAGGGCGGTCAGGACCAGCAGAATAGGTCCTCAAAAGGTTCATATGCGCCAGCACCTTTTGCACGGCACAAGCCCTCAGCTCCAGCCGGTAGAGGACGAGGTAGATCAGGGACATCCAATTCAGGTAGCGGTTAGGAAAGTACTTATGCACTACCGGGACGACAGGAGTAAGAGTCATCGCAAAATGTTGTGACAGGTATGCTTAATGTTTGGTCTCGTTATGCAGATGGGGACTTGCGTGTCACAGGTCCAGTGCCTGTGCTCCATTATGCTTCCTTCAACTTTTTCCACAATCCAATGTCCTACATTCCTACAAAAACAAAAACAATAAATAGGTGAACTAAAAAGAGATTTAAATACATTTGGGATGCCACCTAAGAAGCGCCTGATTTAACGTCGCAGCTTGACGATCTTACCTCAAATGTGAACATGGGTCTGGAGGCTCAATCTCCACATAAGGGACCTCCACCTGCTCGTCCCTAGCATCTATCACGGCCACCACTTTGCAATCATATAGGGATTTAATTGTTTTATACACATTAAATGTACTTTTATCACCACCGACTTTAAACTTGAGTTCCCCTAATTCAACGTCCACTAAAGCACATCTGATAGACAAGAATGGCGCCCTGAGATGGTGGGACTTTGAGGTCTACATTGCAATCTAGCACCGCAAAGTCCACTGGGAGGATGAGTTTATTTACTTTAACCAGCACATCATAAAGGATTCCCACTAGAGGTTTGTTGGATCGATTAGCCATAAGCAACCTCATAGGAGTAGACTTGGGATCACTTAAACCAATTCTTTTAAGGATCACAAGGGGAATCAAGTTGATACTTTCCCCCAAGACGCATAAGGCCTTTTTGAATAAATATACCCCAATGGTGCAAGGGATTGTGAAAGCCCCTGGATCATCTAGTTTTGGGGCTAAATAGCTGGCCATGATCGTACTGCAATGAAGTGACACCTCCACTATGTCCACATAAATTATCTTCTTATTTTTCAACAACTCCTTCATGAAATTTGCATAACCCGACATTTGTAACGGAGCATCTATTAATGGGATATTCATGGACAACTTGCTGAACATGTCAATGAACTTTTTAAACTAGTTTTCCTCTTTCTCTTTCATTAACTGCTGGGAGTACAGAGGTTGGAATTTAGGCACCTGGCCTGTAGTACTCGGAGCCTCTCTCCTTCTTCCTCATTACTCACAACTTGAGGAAGATTATTAACCTCTTCCTCCTCCACCATCTTCTTCTCATCAGCAATAATAAGTGCTCTTGGCACCCCATCTTTTGACTTCTCCTCATTTTTCTTTGCAGTAACATCCTCCTTGGGCTTCTCACCTACATTCTTAACTACCTTTCTACTTCTAGTGATAATTGCAATGCAATGGCCATCATTCTTCAAATTTGGCATAGTATCACTAGGGAGATTACCCTTCATTCGGGGGTTCATTTGTGCCGACAAATGGTTCACTTAGGCTTCAAGGTGTTTGATTGATGTTGAGTGGGAGCTCAAAGTTTGGGTAATATTAGATACCTCACCTCTCAATTGTTTCACTCCAGTATCTATTGACTCCACTTTCTTCAACACCGTGGAAAACATTTCTTCAATCTCTAAACTGCTTGGATTACTCACACATGTTTTCATAGGGACTACATCATCTTTAAGGGGAGGTATATATGTATTTGAACTTCGGTGATTATACCCCTCACTCTCTCTCTGATGCTCCCTTCATTGGTTGTCTCTATCTCTATGGCCCATCATGATCCCTCCAAGCTTGATTCCCATTACAAGGACACCAAGGGCCTTAGATGGCACCTTGGTACCCCTGACAAGAACCCACCATTTTTTCTCATCATGAATTGGCATTCTCCCTCAAATCTACCATGAAGAGCATCATTCTCAAAAGATTTAGAATCTTAAGCTCCAATAGCATTTATGCTTTTGGTTCCGGAGCCCATAACGTGTTTTGTAAGTAGCTCCATTTGATTCATCATTTTTTCTGGAGTTTCATCCCTTTCCTCATCTCTTCTCCTCATCTCCACTGTCATGTGGTTGGAAGGTGCATTTGAGGACACCTTGGTCTCTCTAGTGTGAAAAGCTCGGTAGGTTTTTGTCATCCAATCTAACAAGGCTTTTACAAGTCTGAATGTTTGGTCCATGATTGAACCACCAACAAGATTTTTCACCACGGACCAATTAATTGAATAAAGTGTATGGTAGAAACTTTTATGAAGTACTTCATCCGGCAGTCCATGGTTCGGGAAAATGGGCACTTTCTTTTTAAACCTTAGCCACACCTTGTGTATCCATTCTCCCAAGAGTTGCCGGAGTTTTTTGATCTGATCACTCAATTGTAGAATATTAGAGGGTGTGAATAATCAATCAAGGAATGCCTCCGTCATTTGGTTCCAATATGTAATTGTCACGACCTAAGCATGGACCCCAGACTGCGACATGGGACCTAGAATCATGAATGGCTCCAAGCTAACCCATGTCACATACTATCATGATTAAGAGCATATAACTAAGCGGAAGTTAAGTACAAATCATAGCAGGAGCGAAAGTCTAGAATCTCATAAAGTATAAATAAGACTACACGCAAACATCTCTGAAACATCTACACATAACTATCTGAAAAGCCTCTAGTCATAGATGAGCTGATAGGACAGCACCCCCTACTAGCTCCACTAAAATCTGAGAACTGAAATCCATAAAGAAAGAACATGTACCAAAACTGACGTATTCGGATAATAAGGACTTACCCAAGATAGGGCTGGACTGGACTAAAGTAGGAGAGTAGCTAACATCGAGGATGAGACTGATCACCTGAACCTATTTCATGAGACCATATAGTATAGAAGTATATGGTCAGTACTTTGAATGTATTGAGTATGTAGGGTAAGAAAAACATGTGAGAAAGGACAACATGCTAAAATCATAATTGTGAGATACTCATAAACATAAGTGATTCTTCTTAAGCTGAAGCATAATAACCCAAGATTTTGAAAGTAAAATCATACAKCTTAAMATGTTTGAAATCATAACTAAAAGCTCATAAAYTGATCAATGGGTCGATCATACTAYAAAAAATKATATCATAAATCCTAAAATGAACATCTTAAAGCATGAGGAACAATTGAAGACTTCTAATAACCGACACCATCATGAATTAGCACATGATGCCCAACTATCTCGCTCAAGTTGGCAGCGCCATCCTAAGCCTTGCTAGGGCAAAGAACGATAAAGGCGTGATATCACTCGTGAGCCTTGTCGGGCGGGGAACACTCTCTGGCAAGGACCCAAATATGAATATATATACCTACAGTGGCACGTAATTATGAGGCCTGGTGCACTGAACCTCAGACTACTTGAATTATGAAACATACTTGGTTTTGCATGGGCTAGTTAGAAAACATGAAAATCATAATCGTACTTGTAATATATGAATTAGCCTTGAAAACAATGTTGTTGAGTCAACCATGATACATAAGATTGAGATTAATGAAATCATACATAATTAAGTAAAATTATCATAACTTGAAAAACATAAGTTCATAAGATATTCTTGTAGAAAAACATGAATTTATAACCATAAAATATGAATTGAATCATAAGAAAATAGAAATCATAGAAGGTCGTAAGAGATTTTATCAAAATTTGGTATAACCCTAGAATTTTCATAAAACATGATTGGAGACTTGAATTTATGTGATTGCAAAAAAATTGGTCATGAGGATGGAAGAAATCCCCCATTCATGACCCTACATACCTGGTCTTGAAGACACTTTTTTAGGGTTTGAAACCCAAGAGAATTGGGGAAGAAGGAGGAACTTGATTGCTTGAGGGCTTGAGGGGACTTGATCTTCCACTTGAGGTTTTAGGAGTAGAACAAGGGTTAGGAATTAATAAAACCCTATAATATACCCTCTTAGGAGCTCAAAATGAATTAGTTTAGGAGTTAAGTACATTGGAAGTACGGAAATACCCTTAGTGGCTCCGCTGAGAAATTCACCACGGCAGTTACAACGGATCACTGTATGACATGTTAGAGGAATTGACAGGTTGTCACCCCCATTCATTACCACTGGGAAAAAAATAATTTTCTCTGATCCTTACTTAATGCCTCTACTTAACGATTCGTCATCACACTTAACGGATATTTTGCCTATCCATTAAGACTCTCGAAAAGACAAGTTCTCACAAACTTTTACCACTTAATGACTCACCTAACGATTTGTTAGGTAACTTGATGACTCACCTAATGAATCGTTCTGTGATCTTCTGCAGATTTTTCTATTTCCTCAAGTTCATGCCTCAGCTCTGATCTTAGGGACTTTTTGTGTGTTACATTTTCTCCCCCTTGGGAACATTAATCCGCAAATGTAGATTAAGATGACTAGAAGGATATGGAAGGAACTGAAATCCCAAGACTGAAAGGTTGGAGCTGAGAACTGATGGAGTGAATGACTCCAAACTGAGATGCATGACTGAACATTATTCAAGAAACATACATGCATGCTAAGACATAAAAGCAACTGAGAGACATGAACTTGACATGAAACTGGATCTAGTACTAAGGAAGATACTGGTACCTCATGTTGGAACAGAGCTGGAAGGAAAAGATGTGGGTATATAACAATCATATCTACTTTTGCTTCCGAAGTAGCTCCCTAAACTAACTAATTCCTCCACGAACTCTTCACCGAAGCTACCACCTTATGCCTCAACTTTCAAACCAGATGATCAAGGATCTCAACTAGAACCTCCTCATAGGTAAGGCTATCATTCACACTAATTATCTATTCCATAACGATTAGATCTGCATCAGCAATTCACTTTTTTAGTAAGGACACATGAAAAATTGAATGCACCAAAGCTAACTCCATCAATAACTCCAACTCATAAGCCACATCGCCAATGCGCTCAGGATCATAAAAGGAAAAACATATTAGGGACTAAGCTTCCCCTTCTTGCCAAACCTCAAAACTTTCTTCATGAGAGATACCTTCAAAAATACCCAATCATTAATGAAAAACACAAGCGCTCTCGTTCTAACATAGGTATAAGATATTTGACAACTTTAAGCTCTCTTCAGCCTTTCTCTAATAATATGGACTTTCTCCATAGCCTCATGAATAAAGTCTATCCCTATAAATATAGCCTCACTTACCTTGAACTGACCAATAGGTGATCTGCACCTCCGCCCATAAAGAGCATCAAATGGAGCCATCTAAATGCTGGAGTGGTGACTGTTATTGTAGAAAAACTCAATAAGAGGCAAATGATCATCCCAACTACCCTTGAAATCAATCACGCGAGCTCTCAACATGTCCTCTAGAGTCTGAATGGTCCACTCGGCCTAACCATCTTTTTCTAGGTGAAATATTGTGCTAAGCTTCACCTGAGTACCAAGGCCCTTCTGAAATGATCTCCAAAATTGAGAGGTGAACTAAGTACCCCTATCTGAGATGATAGACAATGGAACTTCATGCAACTGAACTAACTCCTGAATGTAAAGTCTAGCATAATCCTTGACTGATTCATAGTATGAACTAGTAGGAAATGTGATGACTTGGTCATCCGATCCACAATCACCGATATAGAATCATACCATCGGTGTGTACGAGGCAACCCTGTAATGAAGTCCATACTGATGTCTTTCCACTTCCAAGTAGGAAAACTGATATCATGCAACATACCTACTAATTCTTTATGCTCAACCTTCACCTATTGGTAATTCGGACATTAGCCACAAATGTTGCAATATCCTTTTTCATGACATTCCACCAATAGACTTCCCGTAGAGCACGACACATCTTCGTTGCACCTGGGTGGATAGAATATCGGGAGCAATAAGCCTCTCTCAACATCCTCTCTCTGATTTCATCCACACCTAGGACACACAATCGACCTAATATCGAAGCACACCATCTCCCCATTGGGAGAAAACCTCCACTTTCTAATTTTGGAGAGCTTACTTTAACTTTACCAGAATAGGATCCTCATGTTACATAGCCTTAACCTCCGTTACCAATGAAGATTCAGACCCATTCAGAACAATAACACCACCCTTTGTTGAATGAGTAAAATGAACCCCTAAATGAGCAAGCCTATGGACATCCTTCACCAATTATTTCCTCTCATCCTCCACATGAGACACACTCTCCATGGACATCCTATTAAGAGAATTGGACTATATTTGCCTTGCCTGGATGGTTGAGGCCACTCATGTGATAGTCCTTGAGGAGCTCAAGCCATCTCTTTTGCCACAAATTCATATCCTTTACAGTAAAGACATACTAAAGACTCTTGTGGTTTGTGAACACATCCATACGCACCACATACAAATAGTGCCTCCAAATCTTAAAGGAAAACACCACAGCCAATAACTTAAGATACTGCATCGGGTAATTCTTCTCATGAGTCTTAAGTTTTCTCGAGGTATAAGCAATGACCTTCCCATGCTATATCAACACACGCCCAAGGACAATCCATGAAGCATCACAATATACCACAAAGCCATCAGTACCCTCTGACAAGGTCAAAACTAGGGCTAAAAGGAGCCGAGTCTTTAGCTCTTGAAAACTCATCTCACAAGCATCGGACCATTGAAAGTTGACCTTCTTCTAGGACAACTTAGTTAAATGTGCTGCAATGGATAAAAACCCTCTACGAACCTTTGTTAGTAGCTAGCTAAGCCCAAAAAGCTGCTAATGTTAGTAGGGTGGAAAGGTCTAGGCCAGTTCTTCAATGCATCAATCTTCTAAGAGTCTACCTGAACGCCCTCACTAGACACCACATGACACAAAAATACAACTGAATTTAGCAAAAACTCACACTTGCTAAACATAGCATACAACTGACGATCCTTAAGATTCTATAACTCAATCCTCAAGTAAGCTGCGTGCTCCTCCTTACTCTGAGAGTATATAAGGATATCATCTATGAAAGCAATGATGAACATATCCAAGTACTTCTTGAGCACCCTGCTCATGAAATCCATAAAGTTGCAGGAAAATTTGTTAGTCCAAAAGACATAACTACATACTCATAGTGATCATACCGAGTCTTGAAGGCTATCTTCAAAATGTCACTCTCCCTAACCGTGAGCTAGTGATAGCCAGACATGAGGTCTATCTTTAATAATCACTTATCACCCTTAAGTTGATCAAACAAATCATCAATCCTGGGGAGGGGATATTTATTCATGATGGTGACATTGTTCAACTAAGGATAATCAATGCATATTTGAAGAAAACCATCCTTCTTCTGAACAAAGAGGACTTGAGCACCCCACGAGGACTTAGTAGGCTTGAAAAAACCTTTATCTAGGAGATCTTTATACTGCTCTTTCAACTCCTTAAGTTTAGTTGGAACCATTCTGTAAGGAGGAATGGATATGGGCTACGTGTTATGGAGAATGTCAATACAAAAATTAATCTCCCGTTCGGGAAGGACTCCTGGTAGATTATCTGGGAACACCTCAAGGTACTCATATATAATAGGAATTGACTAGAGAGTTAGAGTGTCAAATGTAGGATCCTTAACCTAAACTACATGATATATACAACCCTTTGAGATCATCTTGCAGGCCTTAAGGTAAAAAACAAAGCGACCTACAGGAACTGCAAAATTACCCTTCCATTCTAAGACTGGTTCACTCGAAAATTGAAACTCCATTGACCTATGTCTATAATTTCGTGAAGTATAACAAGCATACAACCAATCTATGACGAAGATAACATCAAAATCGGTCATATCTAACTCTACCAAGTTAGCTGAAGTGACTTTTTAAAGAACTGTAGTAGGGAAATCTATGTATACCCATTGTGCTATGATTGACTCACCAATAGGATTAGGGACTGAGAAAGATTCTGAAAGGATTTTGGGACTAATGTCGAAACTAATAGCAACATAAGGAGTCACAAAGGATAATTTGTACCTTGGGTCTAGCAATGCATAAACATCCACATGGAATACTCGTAACATGCCCGTGACCATGTCTGGTAAGCTCTCCTGCTCTTGGCAAGATGATAGTGAATAGAATCAGTTCTGGTGCTGCCCGACATCGGCACGAGAAGATGTGTCTTGCTAAGGTGGGTGAGCTATTTTAGCTACTGATGTAGTGGCTAGCGCATAGCCTCTACCGTCTCCCTATCCTTAGAGGAAATCCTTAAGTCTATTTTTGGGCTTCCCACACCCGAAGCAAACATCTGAGCCAACCAAGCACTCTCCTAGGTGATTCATTAGAAACTTCCTCCAAGCTGGGAAAGTGCGCTACCCTGTCATGCTCCTTTCACCACTAGAGCCTGATACTCTACCTCTCTTAGCACCTCCAGGCTAGATGGAACACTGGCTGATGATAGAACTAGAGCTAATGACCTTTGATGGGGTTGTGGGTGATGTCCACCACCAGACCTTGATTGAGAATACATAAAGCTCCCTATACTAGCCCTCTTGTCCTCTCTCTCCCTCTCCTTCATTTGTTCCTTCTCTATATTCTAAGCATAAATCATCAACGAAGAGATGTCCATGTCGCTGATAATCATAGCAGTCCTACACTCCTTGACAAGCAAATCTGAGACCCCTAATACAAACTTGCTCATATGAGCTCTCGGCTCGGCAACCACCTATAGAGCATACTTGCATAGATGGGTGAACTTCAGGGCATACTACTTAATAGTCATGTCATTCACTTCAAATTGATGAACTCTGCTGCCTTTGCTTCCATAAACGCTCGAGGAAATAACTTTTCCAAGAACGTCATATCAAAATCATCCCAATTGATAGGGGTTGTGCATACTCCACGATCCTCTCTCTATGGATGGAACCAAATATGAGCAACCTCCTTTAGTTGAGGAAGCAACATCTGCACTTTCCTCTCTTGAAACTCCAAAAATCTGGGTAAACTATTAAATCTCCTCAATGAACTCTTGTGGATCCTCATCCACCTTATAAAAATAAAACTTCAGCGGGTTCATCCTGTAGAAGTCTTGCACTCTATCCACCACAGCATTCACATTCATGTTGACATGGGTAATTTCCTGCTGGTTGACCTGCGGTGTCACAGTGTAATACCCTGAAAGTCCCTAAGATCATACTTGAGGGTTCAAGAGGAGAAAATTGGAAAATGTTGCCTAGGTAAAAGGATGAGTCATCTAGTGAACCTTGAAGAGACTTCACGAGTGGTTAAGAAACTCTTGAAGTTAAGGGAAGGTTGACAAGGACTCATGGTCAAGGGGTGACCACGGTAGGCAGCCACGAGTTGTGATGTGACTCCATGACTTGTGAAGTTGGTTGTGACTAGGAGCTAAGCTATATCCTTGCTTATTTTCCAGTGGACTTAAATAAAGGGACACCATGACTCGTTTAGTACACGACGAGTAATGATGTCACTCGTGGTGACTGGCAGTGTCAAAATTTCCTACATTTTAGTAAGGGTGTTTTCGTAATTCTAAACTCCAGGGTCCTAAACTACATCATTTTAAGCTCTTCTAGGAGGGTTTAAAGAGTTCTTAACCTATCCTAAGCCATTCTATTCCATGCATGCAAGATTACAGTGAACTATTGGAGATCAAGTTTGAGAATTTTCTTAATTCTTCCCCAAATCTCTTGGGCATTCAAGGAAGGGTTTGAAATAAGATTTACCCAGGCATATAGGGTTATGAATGGGAGTTTCTCTTCACTCTCATTCCTAAATCCCTTATCAATTCATGAATTCATGGTGTATGATTCCATGGGGTTTTAATCCAATTTATGAAATTCTCTATATTTCTATCATGGGTCAATTATATTTATGTTTCTAATACTGTTTTAAGATTCATGGGCATGTTTTGGATTGATTTTAATTACAAATTATGATTTCAAAGTATTAAGAATATGATGCCCAATTATACAAGTTTCATGAAAAGTTGAGATTATGATCTATATTTTCAAGCAGGATGAGATATCTAGTATAAAAGTATGATTACGAATTACCCATGTATATATCCATGATTTTTACTATCAAGTCTATTTCAAGCATGTTAAAGTTTGGGAAAGCCCATATGATCAAAGTATGTTTTCTTGATTTACTTCAATATCATGATATTATCTTACCACATGGTTTTGGAGTCTAGACTCCCACTTTTCCACTTGTTGTATGTTTTGAGCCAAAGCTCCTTATATTCAGATTTCAGACTATGTATGTATTTTCATGATCTGCTTCGTCGAAATACGATGGTTCAATTTCATTGAAAAACAATGGTAATCATATGTATGTTTCTGGGAGTAGTGTCTAGCACCGAGTAGGCTAGGGGTTCAGGTAAACCCCGAGCTTAGAAGTATACACAACCATAGGTTATTCAGATTCATTGGGACATCCATTGTGAGCTTTCCCTACCCCCAAAGGGCCTTTAGCTTGATATCAATATCATGGTAGCGCCTTTATCTCTGAAAAAGCTTTGGACGGATCTACCCACTTGAGTTTAATAGTCGGTACCACGTAAGCTCTATCATGATAATGTCGGTTATATGACGAGTCCCCCATTGCTCCTCACGATTTATGTTATGCATGTTCATCAGTTATGGTATTATATGTTCAGTAGGTTTGACCTAATGTTCAGTTTTACTTATGATTATCAGTTTCAGCTTTGGGTCATTCAATTTGGTTATGATATTTAGCTATGTTTGATCATGTTTTAAAATGTTAGCATGCAAGCCTTACTCTCAGAATCTTATGATGAAATGATTTATGATAATAATGATTTCAGTTTTACTTACTCAACTGTTTTACTTACCTTGCATACTCGGTACATTCCAAGTACTCACTGCATACTTTATGCTGTATCATTCATGAAATAGGATCAGATATTCAGGCTCAGTCCCGCCACGAGCCAGTTCTCCGAGTTTAGCATATCCAGTCTTGTTGGTGAGTCTTCATACATCGAGGATCTTCAGTTAGCTTTGTTATTATCATCTTTCAATTTCAGTCTTTTAGTTAGCTAGTAATGTTCTTGTCCCATCAGCTCGTCAGTATGTAGAGGCTTATCATACATAGTTATGTATTTATCTTTGGATTCAGTGTTTGATATTCCATTGTTCAGATGTTTTTGGATGTTCAAACTTCCTCTATTTTAGAATTTAGTTTTCCACATTACTTATCTTGAGTTTTAGTTATCATGTTCATTCCATGGGTCGGCTTAGAGCCAATTAGGGCTCTAGATTTTGTGTCCAGATCCGGGCCTATGTTTGGGTCGTGACAAACATGGTATCAGAGCTTTAGATTTTCAAGTGTCCTTGGGTGTCTGCATGCCGCATTAAGAAGATTTTTTTCCATGGGGGTGAAGTGCACGACACTTATGACGGAGAGGCTACAAAATGTTTTAGTAAATGTCCCTTATTTTCCTATTCTATTTGTATTTATTTATCATTGCTTCCATTGAATTCTGTGTTCTATAATGACAAAACCTCTGATTTTATTGATCTTCAAAATATAAAATTCGGACATTTCCTTCAATTGGGTGGTTTTCCGTTTTTCATTGGAACTCTACTAAAGCTTAAAACGAAATCAAGTTTTCTTATCTCACTTAACTTGATTGTATCCATTATGGATTCAATAAATCTAAGTAAATTGGAGTTTTGTTTTCCACTTATTCTTTATTTATTCTCCCATCTATACTTTTTTGTATCTATTTTATTTGGATTCTATTTGTAGTGCCAATCCAACACAAGTCTTTTTTTTTAAATATTTTTTTATTGTTTTCAATTGAAATTTCTTTTGTTTTTTTTTCAATATTCAATATTTATATTGACAACAATGTATCGAACAAATATAATTCATTGTGATAAATGAAGTGGATCTATTTAGTTTTATTTTATGTTTTAAATTAAGTAGAAAGTGTGAATGTATTTTTTTAG
>JACEIK010004746.1:87906-99790 GCA_018107945.1 Datura stramonium
CTAATAATTGCGTCGTTGTGCCTGGGCTATGAGGGCTCTCTGCCACATAGATAGTTCAATGTGCTCATCCGCGCCTAACCCTGAGATATGGATCATCCAAGGTAAATTAGCATGGCGTACTCCTCCTGTTCGAACTGGGATTTGAATCCATACTCCTCCTTAGGAGGATAGATGGGGTGATTCGAGTGAGATCCAAGTTTTTATTCACTCGTGGGATCCGGGCGGTTCGGGGGGACCACCACGACTCCTCTTTTCTCGAGAATCCATACATCCCTTATCAGTGTATGGACAGCTATCTCTCAAGCACAAATTTAGGTTCGGCCTCAATGGGAAAATAAAATGGAGCACCTAACAACGCATCTTCACTGACCAAGAACTACGAGATCACCCCTTTCATTTTGGGGTGACGGAGGGATCATACCACTTGAACTATTTTTTTCTTGACCCAAAATTGAAATGGGAGAAGGTTTGAAAAAGGATCAATGAGTTTCTAGGGTTGGGACAAGAGGGTCTCTTAACGCCTTCTTTTTTCTTCTCATCAGAGTTATTTCACAAAGACTTGCCAGGGTAAGGAAGAAGGGGGAAACAAGCACACTTGGAGAGCGCTGATCAGTAATAAGCTGGCTTCACCTCCATGGATCAGTCCAGCCTTGTGAAGGGAGAGGACTCTGTTGGCAGAAGCTACTCTGTTATCTTGCTTTCCTCATTCGCATGAGAGATAGACACATTCTTCACTCAAGATGATGAATTCCACAAGAGAGATAGAATAAAGAAGATCTGTCTCGATTCTATCTCTATCTTTCAACATCTCATCTCTATAATAGGGATAATAATGGGTAGAGAATCCTTGTGTATTCTACTGGTATAGAATCTTTGTGGAAGGCGGGAAACTTCCCTCTAGCGGTCATGGGAAAGAAAAAACTTGTATATAATAAGTTAATACTTGGTCGGTCGAGAATCTCTCTTAGTGAAGTGGGAAGACAACACCTAATCAGACGGGCACAAAAGAAGAAGTGGTTTCATCCGACCATACCAAAAACAATTCATTTATGGATATTATTAGGATGGCCATGCAGGTCGAGTATAGTCTATCTTTCCATCCTCAAGGATCAAGATCAAATGAATTCACATTCTCTTTCTGGAAAGCGAAGATATACTTCTAACCTCTCAGTAACCAATGATCAGGCGAGGCAGAAATTATTTAGTTCAGATTTTTATGGTAAAAAAGAAGATAGGATTCCCGATTATTCAGACCTTAATCGAATCATATGTACTGGTCAGTAAAATCTCATATATTCTCTTATTCTCCATGAGAATTCTGATTTATTGTGACCTATGTCATGCAATAAAGTTTCTCTCTATCCTTCTAACTTGTGCTATACTCATTTGCAGAATCATGCCTCCTCGCTGAGTTAACAAAAGAAGGAACGGGAACGGAAATGGCCATGAGAATGGCAATGGAGATTGGCACCAGCCAGCCTTACCAGCCCCAGATGATCATGTACCTGAGCAGGTTGCCTATGTTGAGTTTAGGGAAACTATCCAGATGTTGGCACAAACATTGATAGCTTTGGTCAATAAACAGGTGGTGGCTCATACTCCCCCGAATGGAAACGCGGCAATGGCTAGAGTCAAGGACTTCCTCAGGATAAATACCCTTGAGTTTCTTAGGTAGAGAGTGAATGAGGATCCACATGACTTTATTAATGATATTTAGAAGATCACCCATATTTTGGCGGTGATGGGGGAGGAATGTGCAGATCTAGCCTCTTATCAGTGGAAAAGGGTTTCTGATATTTGGTTTAGATAGTGGAAGGATGGCCGGGGAGCTAGAGAGAGTCCCATTAGTTTGGATAAGTTTCTCACCACGTTCTTGGACCGATTCTTTCCCCGAGAGATTAGGGAGATCAAGGCAGCAGAGTTTGTGAATTTGAGGCGAAACAACATGACAGTCCAACAGTATGCTTTAAAGTTAACCCGCTTGTCCAAATATGTATCGGATATGGCGGATGTTTAGAGGCCTTTGGTGAGTAGGTTTGTGGATGGGATAGTAGAATACTTGATAGGGATTATAGAACTGCTATGCTTCTTTAAGATATTGACATCTCACGGTTGGTCTTGTATGCCCAGCAGATAGAGGCGGTGTAGGTGGATGAAAGAGAGAGAGAGGCCAAGAGGGCCAAGACTGATAGTTTCGGGTCCTCCCACCAGAGGTCTGGTGGTATACATCGTCAGCAGTCCCACCAGAGATCATTAGCCCCTGTGCCGTCAGTAGTGAGTAGCCATCCAGATCTAGGCACGATAAGAGGGAAGAGCATTAGGATCTTAAAGTCAGGGGATCAAACCCGTAGATCCCAATATTCTAGGTTGTGACAGATGTGGTAGGAGGCACACTGGTCAGTGCTTAGTAGGTACAAGTGCTTATTTCGTGTGTGGAAAGCCCGATATATGCTCAGAGATTATCCAGCAGCCAAATAAGGCCATGGTATAGGCTGAGACCCAGCCACAAGTTCATATGCTTCGCCAACACGCTTAGCTCAATTGGGTTCATCCACTAGTGTCGGTGGTGGGCAGCGTCAGAACAGGTTTTATGCCTTCATATCTTGTCAGGAGCAGGAGGCATCCCCAAAATGTGGTTACTGGTATGTTAGAAGTATTTCATCATGATGTATATGTATTGTTAGATCCAGGGGCTACCTTATCTTTTTTGGCGCCCTATGTTGGTAGTAGTTCTGGAGTCAATCCCAAAATCCTATGAGAACCCTTTTTAGTCTCTACTCCAGTCGATAATTCAGTTACAGCTCGACTAGTATACAGAAATTGCATTGTCATAGTCCTTCAAAAAGTCACCTCACCAGATTTAGTAGAGTTAGCCATAATAGATTTTTATGTTATCTTTTGCATGGATTAGCTACATGCATGTTATGCCTCAGTAAATTGTAAAACCTGTGCGATAGAGTTCCAGTTTCCCTTTGGGCCAGTCCTAGAGTGGAAAGGTAGTTTAGTTGTGCCTGTAAGTCACTTTGTTTCCTACCTTAATTCCACAAAGATGATCTCTAAGGGTTGTAGGTACCATCTAGTTTGAGTAAAGGATGATATGTCTGAGGCCCCGACTATCCAGTCAGTCCCTATAGTGTGTAAGTATCCAGAGGTGTTTCCAGATGATCTATTGGGAGTTCCTCCCGAGCGAGAGATCGACTTTGGTATTGACCTTCTTCCCGATATGCATATCTATTTCTCCATACATAATGGCTCCAGCTGAGCTAAAGGAGTTGAAAGAGAAGTTGAAGGATCTCCTTGACAAGGGTTTCATCAGACCTAGCAAATCCCCGTGGGGTACACCAGTTCTCTTTGTTGGAAAGAAGGATGGTTCTCTTCGTATGTACATCGACTATCGGTAGTTGAACTAGGTTACCATCAAGAACAAGTATCCTCTTCCAAGAATTGATGATTTGTTTGACCAACTACAAAGGCTCTAAGTCCTTCTCAAAGATAGATCTTAGGTCTGATTATCACCAGCTAAAAGTTAGAGAGAGTGACATCTAGAAAATAGCCTTCAAGACTCGGTATGGTCACTATGAGTTTGTAGTTATGTCTTTTGGACTAATAAATGCTCTTGCAGCTTTTATGGACCTAATGAAAAGGGTGTTCAAGCCATATTTGGACATGTTTTCTATCGTATTCATAGATGGCATTCTCATATACTCTCGAAACGAGAACGAGCATGCCCCTCACTTAAGGGTGGTGCTACAAACTCTTAAGGATCGCCAGTTGTTTTATAAATTCAGCAAGTATGACTTTTGGCTAAACTCAGTAGCATTTTTAGGTCATGTGGTGTCAAGTGAGGTTGTGCAGGTGAACTCTTAGAAGATAGAAGCTGTGAAGAATTGGCCTAAACCAATTAGTCCTTCATATATCAGTAGTTTCATGGGCTTAGCTAGCTACTACAAGAGGTTTCTTGAAGGATTTTCATCCATTGCAGTACCATTGACTAAGTTGACCCAGAAGAAGGTAAAGTTTCAATGGTCGGAGGCCTGTGAAGAGAGTTTTCAAGAGTTGAAGACTCGACTAACCTCAGCCCAGTGTTGACCCTACTTGAGGGTACCAATGGATTTATGGTATATTGTAAAGCCTTAAGGATCGGCCTTGGTCTTGTATTGATGCAACACAGTAGAGTCATAGCCTATGCTTCTAGACAACTTAATATCCATGAGAAGAACTATCCAACTCACGACCTCGAGTTACCAGCAGTAGTATTTTATCAAAGAATCGGAGACACTACCTGTAAAGGGTCCATTTGGACATGTTTAAGGATCACAAGAGCCTACAATATGTGTTTACTCAGAAGGAACTGGATCTATGACAAATAAGGTGGTTAGAGCTTCTTAAATATTATGACATGAGTATCCTTTTCATCCGGATAAGGCCAATGTGGTGGCAGACGCTCTTCGCAGACTTTCTATAGAGAGTGTCTCATGTGGATGATTTGGGAGATCGATGCTGCATGAGGCTCATGGTTACCGATATTCTATACATCCAAGTGCCACCAAGATGTACTTTAACCTACGCAAAGTCTATTGGTAGAGTAGCATGAAGGACATAACAGAGTTTGTGGTTAAGTGTCGGAATTATCAGCAAGAAAAAGTCGAGCATCAAATACCTGGATGTGTGCTTCAAGACATTAGTATCTCTACTTGGAAGTGGGAGGAAAAAAATATGGAATTCATTACAGGTTTGCCTCTTACTTGTTTATAGTATGACTCTACTGGAGTGGTGGTAGACAGGTTGACTAAAGCATCTCATTTTGTACCGATCAAAATATCGATTCAGCAGAGGATTATGAAAATTTTATATTTGGAAGTTAGTTTGGTTGCATAGAGTTCCCCTGTCCATCATATTAGATAGAGGTAATCAATTAACCTCCCAGTTTCAGAAGTCGTTCCAGAAGGGACTTAGTACTCCGGTCAAGCTTAGCACAACTTTTCACCCGCAGACGGATGGTTAGGCCGAGCGGACCATTCAGACTATCAAGGATATGTTGAGAGAAAATGTGATTGACTTTAAGGATAGTTGGGATAATGATTTACCTCTCATTGAGTTTGCAAATAACAATAGCTACTATTCCAGCATTCAGATGCTTCATTTGAGGCTCTTTATGGGTGGAGATATAGATCGCCTATTGGTTGGTATGGAGTCAGTGAAGCTACATTGATATGGCGTGATTATGTTCATAAGGCTACGGAGAAAGTTTAGCTTACAAGGGAAAGGCTGAACATAGCTCAGAGTCGTCAAAAGTCCTATGCGGATCTGAGGAGGAGAGAACTTATGTTTGAAGTTGAGGATTGGGTGTTTCTGAAGGTCTCTCCCACGAAGGGAGTGATGATATTTTGGAAGAAAGGAAAGCTTAGTCTCTGATATGTTGGCCCGTATAAGATCGTGAGACGCGTTTGCAAGGTGGCCTATGAGTTGGAGTTTCCCTCACAGTTAGCTTCAGTATATCCAATTTTCCATGTTTCGCTCTTGAAGAAGTGCATTGGTGATCCAACTTTGGTTGTTCCGGTGGAGAGCATAGGTGTGAAGGATAGCCTTAGCTATGACGAGGTAGAAGTTTAGATCCTTAATCTCCATGTTTAGAAGTTGAGGAACAAAGAGGTAGCTTCAGTAAAGGCTTTGTAGAGTAATCTGCATGTTGAGGGAGCTACATGGGAAGCCTAAGCAGATAGTATGGCTAAATACCCCCATCATTTCCCTCCCAGCTAAGTTTCAGCTTGAGGTATCAGTTTCCTCCCTAGTACTCTATTCAGTTTCGTGTTCAGTTAATGTATACAGATTTTTTTTATGTCAGTGCATGTATGTGTTATTCATGAATTCAGTTTAGTCATGTATTTCAGTTCAGACTTAGTCACTCCATAATATTTTAGTTGCATACATTTAGTATTTGGGATGAAAGTTCCATTCCCCAGCTTTTCAGTATGCTTATCCACATTCGAGGACGAATGTTCCCAAGGGGGAGATATTGTAGTACCCCCAAAGTCCCTAGGATCAGACCTGAGGTTTCAAGTGGAGAAAATAGGAAAATATTTCTCAGGTCATAGGAAGAGTCATCCAGTGACCTGTGAGAAGATTTCACAAGTCATTAACTGACTCGTGAAGTGAAGGGAAGGTTGGCAAGGACTCGTGGTCAGGGGTGACCACGGAAGGCAGCCATAAGTCGTGATGTGGCTCCATGACTCATGAAGTTGGTTGTGACTAGGATTTAAGCTAAATACTTTCTTATTTTCTAGTGGACTTAACAAAAGGGACACCAAAACTGGTTCAGTACACCAAGAGTCGTGATGCCACTCGTGGTGACTAATAGTGTCCAAATTTCCTGCATTTTTGTAAGGGTGTTTTTGTAATTCCTAAACTTCTAGGTTCTAAACTACGTCATTTTATGCTCTGTTAGGATGGTTTTAAGACTTCTTAGCCCATCCTAAGCCATTTCATTCCATGCATGCAAGATTAGAGTGCACCATTGGAGATCAAGTTTGAGAATTCCCTTAGTTCTTCCCCAAATCTCTTGGGCATTCAGGAAAGGGTGTGAAATCAGATTTACCCATGTATGCAGGGTTATGAATGGGAGTTTCTCTTCACTCTCATTCCCAAATCCTTTCTCAATTCATGAATTTAAGGTGTATGATTCCATGGGGTTTTAACTAGATTTATGAAATTCTCTATGTTTCTATCATGGGTCAATTCTATTCATGTTTCTAATCATGTTTTAAGATTCATGGGCATATTTTACATTGAATTTTATTACAAATAATGATTGTAAAGTTTTAAGAATATGATGCCTAATTAAGCAAATTTCATGAAAAGTTGAGATTACGATCTATGTTTTCAAGTAGGGTGAGATTTCTAGTATGAAAGTATAATTATGAATTACCCATGTATATATCCATGATATTTACTATCAGTTCTATGTCAATCATGTTAAATTTTAGGCAAGTCCATATGATCAAAGTATGTTTTCTTGATTTACTTCAATTTCATGATATTAGCTTATCATATGGATTTGGAGTCTAGACTCCCACTTTTCAGCTTGTGGTATGTTTTGAGCCTAGGCTCCTTATATTCAAATTTCAAACTATGTATGTAATTTCATGATCATCTTCATCAAAAGAAGATGGTTCAGCTTTGTTGAAAAATGATGGAAAGCATATGCATGTTTTAGGAGTAGTGTATCGCACCGAGTAGGCTAATGGTTCAGGTAAACCCCGAGCCTTAGAACTACACACCAACATAGGTTATTCAGATTCATTGGGACCTCCCTTATGAGATTTCCCTGCCCCCAAAGGGCCTTCAGCTTGATATCAATATCATGGTAGTGCCCTTATCCCTGGCAAGGATTTGGAACGGCTCTACCTGCTTTAGTGTAATAGTCGGGACCATGTAAGCTCTATCATGCTAATGTGGTTATATGATGTGTCTCCCATTGTTCCTCATGATTTTAGTTATGCATTTCATCAATTATTATATTATGTTTTCAATAGGTTTGACCCAATGTTCAGTTTTACTTATGATTATCAGTTTCAGCTTTGGGTCATTCGATTTGGTTGTGATATTCAGCTATGTTTGATCATGTTTTCAAATATTAGCATGCAAGCCTTATTCATAGAATATTATGATGAAATGGTATTTATGTTAAGGCCTGGGGGTGTTGCTCAGCCCCTGACCACCACAAGGTCATTTACCAAAAAAAATGATGAAATGGTTTATGACAAGCATGATTTTAGTTTTACTTACTAAGCTATTTTACATACCTTACATAGTCGGTACATTTCAAGTACTAATCGTATACTCTATGTTGTATCAGTTCATGATATAGGCTCAGACGTTCAGGCTCAGTCCTGCCACTAGCCAATTCTCAGAGTTTAACTTATCCAGTCTTGTTGGTGAGTCCTCATCCATCAAGGACCTTCAGTTATCTTTGTTATTATCATCTTTTAGTTTCAGTCTTTTAGCGAGCTAGTTGGGGTTTTTTCCCATAAGCTCGTCAGTATGTAGAGGCTTATCAGAGATAGTTATGTATTCAGCTTTAGATTCAGTGTTTGATATTCCATTGTTCAGATGTTTTGGATGTTCAGACTTCGCTATTTCAGAATTTAGTTTTCCGCATTATTTATATTGAGTTTAAGTTATCATGTTCAGCCATGGGTCGGCTTGGAGCCAATTATGTTCTAGATTCCTTGTATAGATCCAGGCTTATGTTAAGGTCGTGAAAAATAGCTTGTGCCAACATTTGAAAAGTGGCCCTGAACTCAGCATGAGTCACCTGCTCATACAAAGGATCGGCTGGAGTTGGTGGGGCTAGTTGATGCCCATCTCTATTTCCATTCCCATGGCATCGTTTCCATTCCTTCTTTTGTTAACTTGGCAGGGAGGCATTTTCTGCAAATGCATATAGCACGAGTTAAAGGAATAGGAAGAGTTAGACTGCATCGCACGCTATAGATTATGAAAGAAGGGAAGTTTCCTAAAAAATCTTATATCCTCTTCCTCATAAGTGTGGCACGCTTCACACCAATTAAAAAGACTCAACTTAATGCAGCTTTCTGACACCCTAGGACACATCTAAACCTGATACTCTGATTCCATGTTTGGCACGACTCGAGCATGAAACTCGGACCTCGACTCGGGACCTAGAACTATGAATGAATCTAAGATAACCTATGGCATATGCATAGCATGCTTAATAGCATATAACCAAGCAAAAGTAAAGTATAAATCATAACATGAGCGGTAGTCTAGAATCTGATAAAGTGTAATGTTACACCCTGAAAATCTTATTTATTTTTTTGATGATTATTTGATGTTTATATGTCATATTAAGGGAATTATAGGTTATAGTTTGTCCATAGGTGAGGATGAAAACATGTGCAAACGGAAAAGCGAAGAGTATGTTAAGTTTGTAAATAAGGGTCAAATTTAAATGGACATATCTCTAAATATATAATGATTAAGAAGTCCTATAGCCTATCAAATAAAAGGTATTTGAGTCTAGTTTACAATGAAAAAGACCACTCATCAATTGGAGTTCGGAGTAAAACATTATGTTCGTTTGAAGACAGAACTGTCGGCTGGAAAAGCGCCCATGCGCGCAAGCACCGAGACAAGTAGGCAGAAGGTGTGCACGCACGAGGGCACATCGCACGGACGCCGCACGCGGGCACCACCCATCCCGCCTATTTGAAGTAATTTTGAGCTAAAAAGCTCATTTCTACTCCGTTTCACCTCATTTGTTTTTCAAAATTCACAGAATTAAGAGCTCTATCCAATGCAGTTTGGCAGCATGGTTGCTACATTTTTTGAATAGTATTTGGTTGAAGAGGAACTCCATATGGGCAGGGGTTATACACAAGTGAAAGGTAAGTGTTCCTACTTGGTTTATCCGCTCAAATTCTCAGGCTAAAGTAAGGAAATGAAATAAAGTAAATATGTGTTTTATGTGATATTTGACTGAGGTTTCTGCTCCTTTTTTGGGAGGTTGTTACAGCTATATAGATCTGGAATTTATCTAAAAGATGGAAGGAATACACTATACCTTTGGGGAGGTTAAAAACCAAAATCACGTAAGCGAAACTCTCTTGAATTGCCTCAAGTTTAAGACGCCTAAGGTACGTAGGATTGCTGAAAATTATATTATGATGTAGCTGTTTGGTCGTACGTTTTGAGACATAAATTGTGTCTGGGAACTTGGAATAAACCATTCCTCATTCCATGTAGTGTAAGTAACGAATTTGAAGGTGTCAGAGTTTCTAGCAAGCAGAAGAAATTGGCTAAAACGAAGCGATGAAATGAGGTATGTAATGGTGTCCCTATTCTTATTTTCCAAACACGAAATCTTGTTGTTGATCAAGCCAATGTTCCTATGTTTTGTGTTTCTATTGAGGAATACACGATTCTGCCCAAAGTATTAGAAATGCTTCATAGAAACCTTGAAGAGTTAAATATGCTTGAAGTGAACAAACGTGAAGTGGAAGGCGTATTGTTTACGATTATTATTGTAATTGTAAATCGAGTATGAAGTCCCCTCAGCGTGGGAACCGTGAGCTGGAACTTTATATTATTTCATGCATGTGATATCAAATGTGTTCAAAATTCTAGTTTCTATGTGATATTGGTAAGAAGTCAAGACGACGTCACGCGAACGAAAATAATGCTAGAAAACAATTTTAAGCTAAATAAGGGTAAATGAGAACAACGAAACGAAAATGCCTTACAATAGTTATCACCCCTCTTATGAACATGTTCTAAGGTATATAATGCCAAGAGGAGATTCATTGATTTCTCTCCCTTTGTCTAACTGACTAGTTAACGAGTTTTCGAACCAACCGATATGTTGAACTTGAAAGATAGAACTCGAATGTGTAAATTATTGACATTTATATGAAACCATCTTTATGGAAAGGTTACACACAGTATTTTAATGTTAGAAGTTTATACGAAAATTAGTATATATTTACGTTTATGTTTACGTTCAAGTTACGCGCTAGGGCAACAAGAATTGTCTTTAGAATGTCGCCGTAAATTTAATGTAACTCTTGTGCTATCTGAACCTCCTGAGAGTCGACAAGGAATTAAGTTAAATAAGTGATATAAATACGTTATGTGGTAATGATATAATGAATATTAGGTGACGACCTTCTATAAATCAGCTAGAGTTGAACGTTTGTAAAATTGTAACATAAGTTAAAGAGAAGCTCTCTGCTATACCCCTAAATATTTATGTTAAGTTATCGATTCTAAATGTTGAAATTTTCTTCCATGACCGAAAAGGTGATCCTAGGATCTTCTAATCCATTTATAATTATGTAAGCTTTCTTAAGCTCCTCAGTTAATTACATAGTTGTGAGAGTCAATCCAACGTCAAGGGATTGTATAGATATGGGAATCTATGTGCTTCTAATCAAGCAATACGTCAAATTTGTTAGACTATCTGTAGGACATTGCTTGTAAGTCTTCTAAAATTCTTATGTTGGCTAAACCTCCTGAAGGTCCGTCGAGTCACTGAGTTAACATGTTTGTATATAATTTGATAGCTTTACGTGATATATGTGCATATTTGCTAATTTTACGTGGTATAGGTGCTCACTTGCACTTATATGTTACGAAAGAGACCTATTACAGTCACAGATAAAGCATTTGTCATTTCAATGCTACATGCGTTAAATTGACTCAGTATAAGCTTTATCGGCTCCATTCATGATTATGATTGAAAATATTTTTATTTTTACCCGAGTATGATACACTGGATGGAGGCACTTTTATATGGATTTTATGGTCGGTTGGCCGCCAACATTACAATTATAGTTTTTCTTGTGCATTACTTAGTTGCATTTGCACTTTAGCATTGACTTATTGCCAGGTTTCAGTTTCCAGGATTCCAAGTTGTTACTATTCCTTATTTCTGGCTCAGTTATCATTGCTATCTTACATGTTTACAGTTTTATGCCTTACATACTAGTACATTTCATTCGTACTGACGTCCCTTCGCCTGGGGACCTGCGCTTGTGCTACAGGTTCAGGTAGAGGTCGGGGTTTCCAGTTGCAGTAGTAGTTCATGAGATTAGAGGATGTGTTGGTATGATCCTTTCTTTCTGGAGCTAAGACTCATTTTTTTTTAGTTAGAGTTTTGAGATGCAGTTTTGGGTAGGTCGGAGCCCTGTTTCGGCCATTAGTCAGTTTACTCTTTAGAGGCTTTGTAGACTTAGTGTGTACAATGGTATTTAGTTTGTGGCCTTATCGGATTTTTGTTGTTTAGTTTAGCATACTCATAGCCTTGTTTGCATTTCAGTTGTTTACCCTGTATTGTTGAGACATTATGGGTCCAGTTTGTGCTCCA
>JACEIK010004747.1:11177-43117 GCA_018107945.1 Datura stramonium
TATTATGTTGTCTCATCTTTAGCCCGCCCAAATTTGAATCAACCCTCCTATTTGCCACCACTACTATAACCTGACATAGACCATGTCACCAATTGCAAAAGACCAATCAAGCCTCTTCCTATCAGCTTGAACCTTCATCCTACCTTAAGCTCTCTCTAATTGAAATTTCAAAGACTTGAGGGTGGCTTCCCTAGCTTGCAAACTCCTATCCACCACATCTAAAGTTGAGTTAAAAAGGCATGTAAGGCAACAATAGGGGTGGCTTTTGACCATGTACAACCTTATAGGAGGTTAACTGTGTGGAGGAGTGAAATGAAGTATCGTACCACCATTCAGCTAATGGTAACCAATGGGGCCACTGCTTAAGCCTCTCGAAGGTCATGCACTTGAGGTATCATTACAGACACCACTCCATTTGACCATTAATTTGAGGATGGTAAGCTGTGGAAGTCAGAAGGGAAACCTTTGGAGAATGAACAATTCCTTCCAAAACTTACAAGTGAAAACAACATCTATATTAGAAATTGATCTTAGGCATGCCATGGAATCTTAAAACAATATCCATAAAGACCTGAGCCACCTCCAAAGTTGTGTAAGGATGTTTTGAAGTCGTGAAGTGGGTTGCCTTGCTGAGCCTGTCAACCACCACAAAAATGACTTTCTTGCCAGCGGCCTTAGGAAGATCTTTAATAAAATCCATTAAAATATCTTGCCACACTTTTTCAGGAATAGGAAAAGGTTATAAAAGGCCAGCGGAGGCTACATTGTCATTTTTGCATCTTTGGCAAGTATCGCTCTCCCTGGAAAATGCAGAAACATCCTGCTTCATTTTTTCCAAAAGAAATCTTGTCTCAACCTTTTCAAAGTAGAAGTAATTCCAAAATGGCCTCCAATTGCACTTACATGATAGAAAGCAATAAGTTTCCTCCTGAAGTCCGCATTGTTTCCTACCATCATCTTGCCCTTCCTACTCAAAATTCCCCCCAAAACTTGTAATAAGGGTTATGCTCAGCAGCAAACTATATATCTTGTAGTAACTTCTGCAATTTGGGATCCTATACCCAAGACAACTTGACTTCCTCTAATAATGGAACATGCACTCCAGAAATACTGCAACTGATATGGACTGTCCCTCCTAGATAAAGCATCAGCTACAATATTTTCTTTGCTCTTTTTATAGATAATATCATAGTCATACCCCAATAGTTTGACGAGCCATTTCTGTTATCTAAGTGTGGTAATTCTCTACTCAATCAAAAATATGAGGCTACGATGATCAGTATTAATAGTAAAGTGCCTACCTAACAAGTAAGGCCTCCACTTTTGGATAACAGTAACAAAGAGCTAATAATTCCCTTTCAGGCACAGACAACGTCTTGTTCCTTTCGGACAACCCTTGACCAAAGAAAGTTATAGGCTTATCCTCCTGAATCAGTATAGCCCCAATGCATTCCCCTGATGCATCAGCCTCTACCATAAATTCCATAGAAAAATCAGGCAAAGCCAATATAGGGGAAAATGTAATAGCTACTTTCAAATCCTCAAAAGCCCTGGTGGATTCTGTAGACCAATGGAAATATTCTTCTTCAATAGATCAGTAAATGTCCAGGTAATGCTTCCATATCCATTGATGAATATCCTATAATAGCCGGTGAGACCTAGAAAACCTCTAAGTCCCCTGAGGGTGGTAGGTTGTGTCCAATTAAGAATAGTTGAAATCTTCTGACTATCCATTGCTACCCCTTGAGGGAAAATCACATGTCCCAAACAATCAATCTGTGTCACCCCAAAAGCACATTTGCCTTTCTTCATAAACAATTGGTTATACCTCAATAGCTTGAAGGCCTCTTCTAAATGCAGTAAGTGATCCTCCCAGTTGGCAGACGAGGATGTCATCAAAAAAGACAAGGATGAACTTTCTAACATAAGGATGAAAGACTTGATTCATTAGACTCTAAAAGGTGGAGGGGGAATTAGTAAAGTCAAAAGGCATAATTAGGAACTCAAAATGGCCATGATGAGTTTTGAATGTTGTCTTAGGAATGACCTCCTCAAACATTCTGATTTGATGGTAACTTGACCTCAAATCCAACTTGGAAAAAGATACAACACTAATACAACTAGAAACTCTTCTATAACAGAAATGGGAAACTTATTGTTGTATATGCAACTATTAAGCTCCCTGAAGTCTACATACATCCTCCATGTACCATCCTTTTTATTCACCATAACAATGAGAGACAAATAGGGACTAGTGTTGTGCCTTATTAGTCCAATAACTAGCAATTCATCAACCATTTTTTCTATCTCATCCCTTTGTATCACAGGATAATTATATGGTCTGATGTTTACTAGGGAAGACCCCTCCTTTAGCATAATCTTGTGATCATGTTTTATGCAGGGTGGCAACCTAGGAAGGTCAAACAAGTCTTTATACTTGTTCAATATATTTGTAACTCATCAGTGACCTCAAGAGGTTGAGTTCCCAGTTCTATAGACAACAAACTGGCATCTCCATCTTGTGATATCTCTTTCAAAATTCCCCCTGAGACTATATGCAACTTAGATGGTTGGGCAAGTAGCTTGTCCATTTGGCCCTGATGGACCATTTTGACTGTAGGAGGTTTGATACCTATAAGTGATATTTTCTGGCCCCCTACAGTGAACTGCATTTTCAACTGTCTGAAATTCCACATAATATTCCCTAATATGATCAACCATTGTATTCCTAACACCATATTACACCCACACACACACACACACCAATGGGAAGTACCAACATATCTGATTTGAAGACCATACCCTGCATCTTCTAAGTCAATCCTTTACAAACATAGTTTCCGTTGATCTTGTTTCCATCAGCCACATATAGAGCAAAAGGATTTATGCCTCACATACTACACCCCAATCTCTTAGCTGTATCAAAATCCAAAAAAATAATGTGTACTACCAGTGTCAATCAAGACTTGAATAGCTTTACCCCTCATAGAGGTAGTCACTCTTATGGTCCTAAATTCATAGCTACCATTTATAGGATGTACTGAGACATAGGGAATAATCGACCCCTCGAGATCAGTAGTAAGGCCCTGTGGCATCATAGCAAACATTCATTGTCACGATCCGAACATAGGCCCAGATAGAGACACGGGACAAGGAACCCCGAGAGGCTTCAAGTTGACCCATGGCATGAACATAGCAACTAAGAGCATGCAACAAACGGAAACTGATAAAAATAAAACATGCTTAATTGGAAGTCTACATATGTATCAATCTAAAACAGAATCAACACTGACAAGCTGATTTTCTACATATTGTCTGAAAAGCCTTTAACATAACTGATGAGCTGATGGAACAGCATCTCCAACTAGCTCGACAAAAGTTTGTAACTAAAATAACATAACAATGGATAACTGAATGTCCTTGAAGGATGAGGACTCACCAACACTAGCTAAACAGGCCTGAGGGGAAAGCAAGACTAATGATGCGGCTGAGTCTAATCCCTCGAACATGTATCATGAAACGATACAGCATAGAGTATGTGGTCAGTACTTGAACTGAGTATTCAAGGTACGTAAAAATGGACAGTTAAAATACATAAGAGTTCATAAGAGTAGGATAGCATGAACATGAAGTGAATATCATAATATAAATATGAGGGCTCAAGGTTTTCAAACCATTCATAATCTAGTCATATACATAGTCATAAGAGAAATCTTATAAAAACATAACTTGAGCCAAAATAACATAAACATGAAAATGCATAAATCATGAGGAACAATGGGAGAACTCGTCTTAACTGACACTATCATGATAGAGCTTACATGATGCCCCAACTATCTCGCTCAAGTGGGAAGAGCCATCCCAGGCTTTCAAGGAAAGGGACGTGTATGGTGTGATATCACAAGGGGGAATCCATAAATACATATACCTGCGGTGACACGTAGTTCTGAGACCACAGGGTTTACCTAAACATCAAGTCTACTCGGTACTAGACACTGCTCCCAAAAACATGAACATGAGGCTCATATAGTAATCATGGGATCATTCATAAAGTTCATGGCCATTAAATCATAACATACTTGATCATACTTGAAATACATGATTAGCCATATATAAAGGCCCGTGAGTCGGCCAAAAGTCGTAAATTCATAAATCATAAAGAACATGCATAATTGTGAAAATTCATATACTTGACATTCATAAATCCATGAAGAGTATTTGAAGAGAAATCATAACATGAATCATAAATCATAATTTAGGCTTAAGAAGATCAAAACCATAATAGAATCATAACTTGATTTTTCATGAAACTTTGCATAATTGGGCATAGATTGACTTGAATTTGAAATCATAAAAATTATAATCAATTTAAATATAAAATCTGCCAATATATCTTAAAACAAAATTTATAACATAAAGAGGATTGACGCATAATCAAATCAAAGAGAATTTCATGAATTTGGGGTTAAAACCCCATAAGATCATCAAATTTACTTTAATGTTTGAATTCATAAACATATAGGAAAATTGGGGCATGAGAGTGAAGAGGAACTCTCATTCACAACCCTACATACCTTGGTAATCTGATCTTACACTCTCCCTTGAAAGCCCAAAGGAATTGGAGAAGAAATTGGAGAGTTGTAGGCTTGATTTTTAAAGAGAGACCCCCTACTCTTGCATGCATTGGAGTCGAATGAACTAGGATAGGTTTACTCCTCTTAAAATCCTCCTAAACTAGCTTAAAACGACGTAGTTTAGGACCTTAGAGCTTAGGATTTACGAAAATACCCTTAATGAAAAATTTAAAAATTGAACACTGCCAATCATCACAGGCCTCACCACAAGTTGTACCCTGAAGTAACGACTCGTGATCACCGTTGGCCACCTAGAAAACATACTGGATTCTCACTATGACTTCATCCCACGACTCGTGATTTCCTACCACGGTTCGTAATATCACTCGTGACTTCACCTCTCCTACAACCCTGACCACGAGTCGTACCCACATACCACGACTCGTGGTCTGGACCCTAGACTCCAGGTCTTCTTCACGACTCCTCCTACGACTTGTCCTTCTTTCCTATAAATCATACCACAAGTCGTTCTGAGTCATTTTTCAAGTATTTTTTGCTGATCACATTTCCAAATCCCAAGTCTAGTCTTAGGCACTTTCGGGGTATTACATTTGTAATACCTCAAAAGTCTCTAAGATCATATCCGAGACTTACAGTAGAAACCAGCAGGAAAAATGGCATCAGACCATTGAACGAACCACAGGATGAATCATCCTTTAAACCAACAACTCATTGGTTGTTCCATGGTGAACTTCAGAAACTTGTCAAAAATCTACCCAGAACCGACGAGTGGATTATATGACCCGTTGTAAGATTGTACCGGCCATTTGTTTTAGTCATGGGAATAGGTTCAGAGGATGATTCAGAGCAGAAGAAGGGACCAACGGTCCGTTGTGTTGGTCGTGGGTTCTGCCAGCTAGAATTTTAATTTCACAGTCTAGGGGTATTTTGATAAAATCATATGCTTTTAACTTCTAAGTGACGTTGTTTTAAGCTTCCTAAAGGGATGATTAAGGGGCATGCTTTTAACTATGAGCAACGTGCATGTTTTGGAAGTAGTATTTAGCAGTGGGTAGGCTGAGGTTCAATGCACCCAGGTCACAGACCTACGTGCCACCGTAGGTATATTCATGATTGGGGCCTCACCAGAGAGTGTTTCCCCTACCTGAATGGGCTCACGAGTGATATCACGCCTTTATCTTTCTTTGC
The DNA here is from genome assembly GCA_018107945.1 of Datura stramonium. NCBI lineage: Eukaryota > Viridiplantae > Streptophyta > Magnoliopsida > Solanales > Solanaceae > Datura > Datura stramonium. The sequence continues at coordinate 16,961 of JACEIK010004747.1, forward strand.
GCTAGCAAGGCTTAAGACGGTTCTTCCAACGTGAGCGAGATAATTGGGCATCATGTGCTCATTCATGATGGTGCCGGTTATAAAAATCTCCCACCATTCCTCATGTTTTAAGATGTTTATGTTTAGGATTTTTGATATCATGTTTTATAGTGCAATTGACTCATTGATCAGTTTATGAGCTTTTACTTATGATTTCGAACATGTTAAACTGTATGATTTTACTTTCAAACCTTGAGTCATTATGCTAAATCTTATGATGAATAACTCATGTTTATGACTATCTCAGAATCATGATTTTAGCATATTGTCCCTACTCTCATGTTTTACTTAACCTACATACTCAGTACATTCAAAGTACTGACTGCACACTTCTATGCGATATCGTCTCATGATATAGGTTTGGGTGATCAGTCTCAACCTCGCTGTTAGATCCACTTGCTCCAGTTCAGTCTAGCTCTTGGTGAGTCCTCGTGATCCAAGGACATTAATTTTTTTGGCTTATGCCGGTTTTTATGTCATTTCAGTTACAGACTTAAAGGAACTAGTTGGGGGTGTTGTCCCATCATCTCATCCTATGATTAGAAACTTTTCAGACAGCTATGTTTAGATGTTTTTAGTGGTGTTGGCTTGTACTTCCGTATGTTTTATGATATCATAGACTTCCGCTCATGCCTTATGTTATGTTTTATGAAAGTTACGCTTTGTTTTAAAGTAAGTTATGCATGTGTCATGGGTTAGCTTGGAGTCAATCGTGGTTCTAGTTCCCATGTTACAATCTGGGGTCCATGCTCGAGTCGTGATAACATCCTTGCTGAATCCAACATACATTTTTCCTCCAACTCCTCTTGTTCGACAGATTCTTCCAATTCTAAAATGAACAATTGTCTTTTCTTACAGATATGATTATGAGTGAACTTCTCATCACAATTCAAACATAAACCCTTGGTTCTTCCTTCCTCTATCTTAGCAGGGTTCAAGAATCTTGATCTGAAATTTTTGGGATTTGTAGTTGGTATTCTTGGTTGTGTAGGTTTAGTTATGGGATTTGTAGAAGGTCGAGAAAAAGTAGGTTGTCTAAGATTAGTTTTGGGACAGATGAATTAGGAATGAAAGTGCAAGGATTTTTGATGGATTGGTTGTTCAAAATTATAATCTGTTCTTGGATTCTTGCCAAACTGATAGCCCTTTGTAAAGATCTGGGAACAAACACCTTAACAGTTAAGCCAATCTCTGGCTTCAAACCCCTTATAAAACAGCTCACGACATATTCATCTGCTAACTCTACTCTAGTTAGCAATTCATCAAATGTATCAACATAATCTTGTAAGATGAAACCTTTCATAAGTCTTTGAAATCACCCAATGGAACATCAAAGAGTTTTGTACCAAATCTGGCATATAAGCATCGCGCGTGTTCTCCCTATCCAAGCGATACTCAAGTGATCCTATTCTTCATGAATGTTTGATGCCACTTTACAACTTTTCCTTCCAGTCGACATGAAGCCAACTTGACCCTCGAAGTTGTCGGAGTCTCATCCACATCAAAGAATTGTTTACATTTGTAGATCCAATCCTTCAACCCATCCATGGATCCTTTCAAACTATCAATCTCCCTGCAGATCTCCTATACCCTCGTGTTGTGATCACCCATGTAAGGAGCATCTAGCTCTGATACCAATGATATGATTCCAAAAGAAAAGAAGGAAATCGAGTACGCTAAGAAACAAACAGCTATGTGTTCCTAAACAAATACTTTATGAAGAGAAGAATCTGAGAAAGTAATGCAAAGTTCTCATTGATTGATCATTTCCTTTTCCCCTTCCCCCTTTCCCTTAGCATTATATCTCCAAAAAAGAAAGCGGGATAAATAGTTAGGAACTAGTTCTAAATAACAGATCATGTGCACCTCATGTGATCTTTATAGAAAAATGAAAACCTAAATTGATCTAACTACGTGTCAGCTCAGCTAAGCTAACCAGAAATAGGAAATGAATCATAAAGGATCATAACATGGGGAAATATTGAAAAAGTAGAAACAGATTTTTTTTAATAAGGAAATTAACCTTCTTTTTCTATATCTCACGCTTCGCAGGAGTGTAAACAATCTCCATACCAGCTGGGCTAAAAAGGGACTCCTAATACCACTTCAAACTAATTCAGGTATACAAGGACCTTCGATTTGTTTATGTGCGCACCAAAAACATATAGAAACTGGAATGATGATAACTAGATCATTCATTATAGGACACCTCACTACAAATAATCGTTTCCAAGAGCTGCAGAGTTAAAGATATTAGATTATTAAAATAAAAAAGAGTCAAAAATATCCGTAACCTATGAAAAATAGCTCACAGAATACGCTCTTTCCACCTTTTGATCTTAACAATACCCTCAATAATCAACCCACAAAACCATTCCAAATAGCTGCAGATACAAAAAGAAGTGATACGGCCTGCTTCAAAACCATTGTCAAGTTGCTCATCTTAAAAAGGGCCAACTACCAAAACAAAATATGACCCTAGAAGTAACAATAAATTTCAGTGAACAGAGTGGCCACAAACATTTAACATTTGCTATACTCATAGAATCTCCAGCCAAATGAATCACATTTACATTACTGAACAGAAAAACCGGTAGAAACAAAAATGAAACAGAAGCAATCTGTGGACTGCAGTAAAACTAGCCACAAAGCTGTATGTAATATACTATGTAAGGTTTTTCTCCATATGTCCTAATTAGCATGGTGATGTTACTTGAAGATTTATGATCCCAATACAAACGCATGTATCTCAGCCCAGCTAGAGGCAGTATAGAGTACACCAGAAAGTCCCTTCCAACTTGATGAGTCTATCCCAGCGCACATCTGTTTCTGGACAACACCGGGAAACAGAGGAACAAAAGAAACACCAAAATGATTCCCCACCGTCCTTAGACTTGAGCTCGAACCAAGCACAATGCCAACATCTGCTTCCAGCAAGCAAAGTAAGTCGCCAACTGAATCTCCTATATATACCGTCAGATTCCTTTTGTCATTGCGACAGTTCATTAGAATTTTACTGAATGCCTGAACCTTGTCAATGGGGGATTCAACTTTTTTAACAATTTCACCAGTGGATAGAGATTCTTGAAACATAAACTCATTGGCATGTACATCTATACCATCTATATCCCCTGTTCAACACAAGACAGGAAAAAGACTTTTTGATAAGCCAAAAAGGCAGGGAAAATGTAACATCTCATTGGAAATTACACACTGGAAAACCATTGCATAATTACAAATGAAAAGGGTAACTGTCCAGTAAGGCCTACCATAGTACAAATAAAAGAGAGCGTACATCTTCCTCTTTGAGACCCTACTAAAGATTATAAGCACACTAAAACTTCTCTTCCAAGACTATATGAATAAACTCAAAAAGGGACAAGAATGCATGACACTAAATAAGAACAGGGGAAAGCAAGGTAAATTTGAAAAACAAGGAAAGATCAGCTTTTTCCTCCACTCTCTTTTCCACTTCCCCCCTTCTTTTTCATTTAGATAGTTGTTTTCTTTCCCATGGTACAAGAAAAGGATAGCAGGTGGAAGCAAGATGGGCATGACAAAGAGGGACAAATGTCACTTAGCATCCAAAAAAAACACATTCAGCAAACATTCTAGCATATTCAGATGCAACTGAGGAATCAGAAGTTATTCGACTAGTGATGAAAAGTTAGCCACAACAATCAACCTGACAACAATAATTTTTGCACATCTAGCATATCCAACTGAAACATGATGATTAGTGCACATATGTTCAAACTGAAGTTCCATTTTACTAAGTTGTCGGTAGCAATGAACTACCTGATGCAAAGGAAGACCTAATAAGGTCACCACACCAGCAATAGGAGAGGACATGAATGTCTGCATTCAGATTTTCATTTCTTATTATGCTCTGGAAAAAGTTGGTGCAACCATCCTGGAGAATCAATCGCTGCCCAGCTCGTTTAATGTCTTCAAGGTTCAGGCCTTTCAGTACCCCAGATTCTACCACCCTACTATTCGCCCTTTTCTCAAAATCAGAAAGTTGCTCAAGTGCTCTACGCAGTGTTCCGTAATCAAATTTTTCCGCTGTAAAAGTAAAATTCTTAGAATAGTTCATTCTAGCTGTTCAGCAATATTATGACGTAACGAGGTTGGAAAACATCAAAAGATTAATAAAACAGTGTTACCTTTTTCAGTAAGTAACATCTTCTCTATACATTGCTCATACTCTTCAGTGTACTGCTTAGAGAGATCTCCCCATGTATTCCTTAAATCAGCCAACGACATCCTCACGATTTGATTCTCTGGTCGATTTTGATCAGATTTTGGTGCTGTTATAATTGCAATTTCAGCCAAGATGGCAGAAGAATCAACAACAGTGCATGTCAAATCGAAATCAGAAAATATTGTTAGCTGGTGTTCAGCAGGGTTGTGATCTTTTGACAAAGGAATGATAGCTTTCTGAACAAGTGGCTGGGCTAAGAAGAACTGTATTTCAAGTTTCATTGCTTGATGATAAAGCTTTTCAATGATGTCAAGCTCCTCGCCTGTCAAAGAGACACTCAGTTTATCCAACAAGTCCTCTGTCTGTAGAGCTGATGCCTATTATTCAATAAACAACATACTTCAGTTCAGCTTAGTAGAATGTGTGTTATGTCATAAATATCTTTCATAAGTTTAATTCAACAATTCATCAGTTTGAAAGTATGGAATAAACAGCCACAAACCTGGAAACCTTCAGAGGCATAACTGTCAATCCACTTCTTGTATGGATGAATTTTCTCTCCCTCAAGAAACACTTGCAGCTCCTTACCAATGTAGGCATAAAGTCTCACGCAAGGAGTCATAGCACCTAGAGTATAAGCTGCCAACTTCGTTCTCTCAAATGGTGTGGCAAGTTTAGCAGCTTTTACTCCTTCAACCTTCCCTGAAGCTGTAGCTAATAAAAAATCTGTGTACTTGGCCGTTGCAGGGTTAAGAGTGCACTCCTTGACCAGATCAATACCCCACTCCTACAGAAGTGATTGTGATGATTTATTTTCCCCAGCAAGAAGACAACTTTATATGCATAAAGAGAGTTTCGTATATACTTTGATACATAGGACATAAGATGCAATATCATAATCATTATCTGTTTACAACAGTTGCTATTACTTATCAGTAACCTCACATCTTAACTTCCTTGCCAAATTAGTTACACTCCAGAAAGATAATGAGAATTTGTTTTCCAAATAGAAATCAAGATATAACACAATGTGTGAAGTACTTAGATATATAATACATTCGGACTATAAATACATCTAGGCAACTCAAAATATTAGCTAATGCGGGTCCACAATGATCAATCAATTGAGCATTAACCATGGACATCGTGCCATTTCTGAAGTAAAGCAGGAAATGTCTTGGGTAATCAAGAAGCTTGCCATGATACATTGTGTTGTGTGTGAAGTACTTAGATATATAATACATCTGGACTATATATATATCTAGGCAGCTCAAACTACTAGCTACTGTGAATCCACAATGATCAATCAGTTGAGCATTAACCATGGACGCTGCGTCATTTCTGAAGTAAAGCAGGAAATGTCTTAGGTAATCAGGAAGCTTGCCATGAGTGTACAGATAAATAAACAGTCTACAGATAGTGCCAATGCAAGAATTTCCTTCTCTTGTCCTTTATGCTACTGTATCCCAAAAAGGGAACAGCATATCTTATTCATTCGTTGCAACAAACTCGCAAGAATACCAAAATGCATCGACTATTCATGAGCATTAAGTCCTACACAACGCATAACCAATTTTCAACACAAGTCCTTCACAGCTAATTATGTTCAGGAAGATGTTGCTTCGCCCTTCCAGGCTTGGCCCAATTCTCTACAAGCTCAGCAGCAGCTTCTTGGGCTGGGCACCAGCTTGCGACTGTTCCTCATGTAGTAATGGTACCCACTGCTTCTTCGGTCTGAGAATCTTCCTGTTTGTCACTTGCGGCCTGGGCGGCTCGGTTCAACGAGCCTGTGGGCGTGGTGTGGTGTTTTGTCCGTAGATAGTGATTCAAGACAAGAGTATCCCATACAACTAAGGTTTATGCTCATTTCTAATGCCATTGCAGATTTTAGGTTCCTCTGCCAAATCATGTCTTTATAGGCTAAGACGAAGTTCTTATTCTCAGTAATATTAAGAGACAAAATTATCTACTCAAGAAGTGTGAAAATTATGCACCATTTTAATACGGCAGAATTTTTTTTCAAAGGAAGCAGCAAACATCATTCAGATGGCTCAAACAAAAAGGAAAAGAGGTGTTTATGGTTTACAATTCTCTTTTATTAATCTTAAGTACATTCTATTATCTTTATTTGTAGCTTCAACTTATATCTTTCAATAAGTTAATTATCCCATAAAAAGAGGAGCATGAAAGAAAAACTAGCTAATATTTTTTGTAAACTTGAAATATCACAGGTATGTACGTTTTACATCTTATTGATGCCATTTATTAAAAGGACTTAATTCATCAAAAAATAAAATATGAAAGAAAAACTAAAGGAAGGCGATGAATTTGGGACCAAAAGGAATAATCAGAAAATGATTTTTTCTTTCCGCAAATAATGAGGAACTAATTTAAGGAATTACCTAAACTATGAAAGAACAATCATTTGAAGGGGGGAGTTTGGAGCAACGTTGTCTCCGCGTGACCTATAGGCTAGGGATTCGAGCTGTGGAATCAGCTACTAATACTTGTGTCACAGTAGGTTGCTTATATTACACCCCTGGGATTGGCTCTTGCTCCAACCCTATGTAAACACGGGATGCTTCATGCATCGGGCTGCTTTATGAAAGAACAGCGATTTTTTTGACTAGCAACCACTATTATGAGCTCATGTACATAAATGCTCCATGTACTTACATAGACCCAAGATAAGAAGAAATAAATAATCATAAATGGACCAAGAAGACTGAGAAAGAGAAGCCTTTTTTTTTTCTAAAATGCATTTGATATCCAGCAATATAGTACCCTAGAAAGATGGAATCCACAATGACGTATGAGCTTCTCAGAGCTAAACCTACAAGGATCTACAATAACGTTTCTGTATAGTGGCGGAAGGTCACTGGGAAGGAAGGAAGACTAATGTAAAATATAAATTTGTAATCTCCCATTTCCAATGTGTAGATAATATTGTCTTCTTGCTTTCTGAAATACTTCAGGCTTTAGAGACCTTACCATCTTTAGTGTTTTAGAAATTCAGGCTCAAAAGGTCTCAATCCTTCCAGTTTCAGATGTCGGTGATAGTAACCCGACCTTTTTATCGATAAGGATATTCCTTGAGATGTTAACTATGAAGTTCTTACTTATTCGATAAGGATATTCCTTGAGATGTTAACTATGAAGTTCTTACTTATTCGCATCCAACTATTGAAAGATCACCAAGCAGTTAGATGGACGGAAGTGCAACCATTCTTCCTTCTTAAATTATATTGACTAGCACAAAGAAGTGGATGACACTGATTATACATGTAAATGTTAGAGCAAGTGTATGATTTGACAGACTTAAGGCTTGTCTTGTCGCAAAGGAATAATATAATGATTGCTCTTCTACTATTAAGATTGTAATTGTAAGGCGAGCCAAGGGCATTTCATTTAACGGAAAAGATAGTACCACTCAGGATGTGCGATAGGTGCATGAGAGTTCAAGAACCAAGTCTGAGAAAGGTAAAGAGGTGGACCCAATATACTTCATGTAATGAAATTGGAATTATCGAATTTCTCAGTTATAAAAGAAATTGCATTTGTAAGACAACTACTATTTATGAACTCATTGGCATCTACATCAACTTAATATAAAGAATGTATCTCTAAAGTTAGATGACGGTAGAAGTCTATATGGAGAAACCATCCGATTTGTAGCTAATATGTTGACTATGTTGGTTCCTCTACAGTTTAAAAGAATCATAATGAGCTTGGTTTGGATAATTTAATTTACCGCAATTTGGACAAGGACATAGTGAGACAGACCACTTTGTTTTTTCCAACTGACACTCTACAATGTCAAGTGTTACTGCCTTGTTATGTTAATGACAATTTTATTATTGAAATGACCACGAAGGGACTGAGTCGCCAATGTGACATCACTTTGCACACTTCCCGACCAAAAAGTGGACACAAGTACTTATTGGACAATCGTCACTCAATCCAGTTCAAGTGTGACTATCTCATCTTGGACCTAAACCGATATGGCTGACAGATTACTAATAAGACTACTTTACGAACCTAATGTCAAGATATTGACACTTCCTGCAAAAAGGAGAGCCCGACATAGATCCAGGCTGTTCACTGAAGGCTGTTCTCTTTTCACTGTAATCAATGAAACCCATACACAACGGATATGCACAAGTGAAAACCTTTTTTATCGTTAAAAAGTTGTAATATTGATAATCCAGAAACCAGAAGGTGCTGCAAAAAATTTAGTACTTAATCTTACTCATCCAGATGTCAATTATTAAGTTTGTTTATTTTTAGGTCCGCATCTTAATTATTCAAATCTTAACCATTAAGTGTGTTTGTCTTTTTATGTTATAACCACTTAATGGGTTTGAATAGATCTGAATTAACATTTGTAATAAAATCTTTGGCCTCTTTTGTTTGCACTTCATGGAGGTTTAAATCTGAATGGCTCAGATCTTAGGTCATTGAGTGTGTTTGTATACATTAAGATTTAAGCACTTATTTGGTCTGAATATATCTTAGTCATTAAGATCTTGAACAAAGTCTTAATATCATTAAGAGGTACTTTTATGTAAATATTTTGTACCACTATTCTGTCCACAACCACTAGTCACCACCACTAACCACCTATGTCATCACAACCACCACCTATCATCGTCGCCAACTACAAATCACCTTTGTCATCACAACCACCATAAGAAACCACCACCGCTGCCGCTGCCAACCACTACTGTCAGTCTCTACCACAACTACCACTTTCATCATTATAATTTTATCCACTGCCTCTGCCACCACTATCAGGCACTACCATCATTGCGGCCAATCCTTATTACCAACCACCTTTACCATCACAGTTAGCACTGCCACCAACTGCACCAACACCATCATCAACCAACACACATTCTTCAGTCACCACCGCCAACACCATCAATTATTAACATCTGCCAACTCAACCATCATAATTACCGCCATCATCGTATCAATCACTACAACACCAACCACCTTCACCATCACACCTATCACCACCACCATTACTAGCCACTAGCACTAGCCATCACCACCATTACAAACCATTTCCAATACCATCACTAGTGAACATAAATGTTTCATTTTTTATCAAATAATAATTTTATTTTATTAGATATGTATTTTTTTTAAAATATTTAATTATTTTTATCTAAATTATATGTTTTTTATGTTTACAGGTAAATAAATTATGCACATCAAATGTTGAAAAACAAACTGTCTTAATCTTTCAGTATTCAAATCTAAAGACATCTTAATTATTCAGACGATCGTTCAGATCCAAACGTCTTAATCTTGATGAAAACAAATGAGACTTTAATATTATTAAGACATCTATTTACAATTTTCTGCAAATATGCCAGTAACCAATTACATCAATTCTTCGCTACCGCTATCGCCCACCGTTATCAACAACTGTCATCATCGCAACCATTATCAACTACCATCGTTATCAATCACTACAAATCAATTGTCACCACCACTAGTCACCATTAACATTACCATCAATTATTACCCAACAATAACCGTCATCCGCCACCACTATATATCGCCAACCACCATCATCATTCACTGTCACCATTAACTATCATTATCATCCACCACAACTATCAACCACCACTACCACCAACTATCACCATCAACCTCTACTGTCAGTCAACACCATCCCAGATCGGCACCCACAACCATCATCGCTAGCCATCGCTAGTCATCACCACCACCAACCACCATACAATTTTTAAAAAATATTTTGTTGATATAGTAGTATATCAATGTAGTATTTATTATTTCTAAATGAAAGAATTTTATATTAACATCTTAATATTCAAATTCAAATATCTAAATCTTAATGTTCAAATGTGTATTCAAATCCAGACGTCTTAATCTTAATGTAAACAAATAAAACCTAATATTACTAACAAAGTAAGAAACAAAAAATCGACCATGACTTCTATGTCATTTGCAATGGCTATGTTACACCAAAAATCCAGTATAGAGATACATTTGTACTTAATGCTACTAGCAGGTTCAGTTTTGCTTTTAAAAATTCAACCATTCCTTTCCTTCCAAATGATCCACCAGACAAATAATCTAACATAGAGTTCATATCAGATGCAATATCCTTAACACGAAATAAAGACTCTTTAAACATCTAGACAGAGAATTTGCTCCACATTACTAACTATCAAGACCAATTGTGACTACGTATGAACGCAAATACTCAGTCACTTGACCAATATTTACTCCACCTTTAAGAAAGATCAGAACAAGTAAAATAGGACGATTAAAGTTGTAACACCAGTACCCTCAAATCAGGATTTCTGACCTCACCATGTAAGTAAATTGATCCCAACTGTAGGGACACAAACATTCTTGTGAAATGTGGAATTAAATGGTGTGTGAAGCATCTACTTAGGCAAGGAAGTACCTGGGAGTTGGAATGATTGAAATTTGGAATTTCAGAAAAATACATGAGCAAATACCGTAATTGACTTACGGACCGTAAGTTGATTCTATGGTCCATAGGCCAAGGTATGAAGGGTAGGATTATCAATCGGGTGGTATCGTGGATGACTTACGAACCGTAAAAGGAACATTCGATCCGTGCATAGATGTGCGAAGGGGACGATCCAACCCCATTGAGCCATTGTTTATGACTTACAGTCCATTCTACAGACAATAAGTGATTTCTACGAACCGTACTTGGTCACCATAATTAGGGGGCCCAGTCCAACTTTCCAAGTTATTGTTTAATGTTTACAGTCCGATGTATGGACCGTATAATTGTTCTACGGACCACAATTTAACGTCGTAAGTGGAGACCCAAACTTACAGGGTTCTAGATAAGAATTCATGGTCCGACTTATGGATCGTATCTGGCACCATAAGTGAAGCCAAGATTTTTCCGGAGTCCTGTTAAAGGACCTACGGTCTTTAACAGTGCCCAAACCCTCCATAAGTTGTCCAATTCAACAGTTATTTAAGCGTGAAACCCAACCTTTTCTTCATATTTTCTCATCTCTCAAGTGTTAATCCAATCCTCCTCTCTTCTCCAAGTTCCTCCACCTCAAAGTAAGCTTCTTTTGAGTAGATTCCAAGTGGTTTTACATGCATGCAAGAAAAGATTTGTAATCTCCATCTTCTAAACTCCTATGGCTTCAAAGGAAAAACTCACTCCAAGGCTCAAGAAGAGCATTGAAGTTCTCCTTCAAGTTTTAACTCGTTTTTCTTCTATTGCTTAACTACAAATAAGGTAAGGCAACCCCATGTGTGGGATATCATGTCCCCACAAACGCTTCCTTCTAATTCATGCAAGATTTACTCCATGTTTTGATAGGGTTTTTACTTTAAATCAGGGAAGACCCTCATGATTTACCATTATAAATGTCATGAATCCTTATGATTTACCATGAATCTCCAACACGTCCCACTCTATGAATTTTCCATGTTCATGCATGAAAGTTTTATTTAAATTATGATTATGCCCTTTCTGTCAAAAATGTGAACTCTTGATGAAATGACTTGAGATTTTTCCACGATTCATATCACAAATTATGACATGTAACTACGTATGATTTTTCTTAACCTAGGCATATGAATTTCTATTATGATTATAAGCCTTCCAATAAAGTATGATTCATGATCTTGAGCTTTCTGATGAGGCATGATATATGATTATGAGCTTTTCAAATAAAAGCATGATTTATGATTTATGATCTCTTCAGATAAGAGCACGCCATGATCATGAGCCTTCGGGCTACCTCACGAGCATGATGTTAAAGGGAGTAAATGGTTATTCGAGAAGGCATAAGTCTAAAAAGACGTGCTTGAAGCTGCGCTTTTCGATGTAGGAGTGGATCGTACCATTGGCGCGGGCGTATCCCCATATTTCCCCATAAGCAAATGAAATCACGGAATCTTGCCAGCAAGTCATGTACATGTACGTAGCCTACATGGCAAGGTAGGTGACGGCGTAGCTGATCGGGCTGAGATCAGACTTCATACTTCATGTTTTCACGTGGTGGATTATGTCGATTATACTATTATACTCCCACAGTAATCAATGAATTGGTGAAATACGAATTTTGATGGAAACTGCATGATTTTCAAAAAAAAACCTATAATTTCTATGATTTTTACATGATATGACTATGATTTTTTGAACTGTCCCTCCACTTCAGTTATACCTCATGTTTCATTCTGCCATTTTACATACCGTACAATCCCATATGTATTTACGCCCCTTTTGTCGGAGGCGCTGCATGGTTTAATAATGAAGACTCAATTACTGAGACGTTCAGCCGAGCAACGCATTAGGGTCCCTACACTTCAGCTTTTGGTGAGCCCCACTTTCGGGCAAATGTCTTATTCAGCTTTTGCTTAGTTTATTAAATGGTTTAATAATGAAGACTCAATTACTGAGACGTTCGGCTGAGCAACGAATTAGGGTCCCTACACTTCAGCTTTTGGTGAGCCCTACTTACCCTCGGGGCAAATGTCTTATTCAACTTTTGCTTAGTTTTGTTAAAGGTATGTCGGGTGCCTTGACCCGGTAGATTTAGATACTCTTATCTTATTAGAGGCTTCATAGATTTGTCAATCTAGCATGTCCTCATGTTATTCGTTTTTTTTTTACCTCTGCATCGCTCTTGTAACCAAAGTGAAAACTTTATGAAAAAGGCTTACTATATTTTTATTTTTATTTTGATAAAGGTAAAGTTGCATTCTTCAGCATTAAGGGTATGTTGACTACCTCCAAAAAGTTACATTTCCATAATTACAAAGATCCTAGAAAATCTACCAACGCTTCTGCTTCTTCTATACTATGGACGACCATCTTTTTTTAGACTTACTCCCCTTATCCAGCAACTTAGGAGATCTATTGTGTGCTCAGGCATCACCCAGGACTCTTGAAAGATGTTGAGAATCATGTGCCACACCTGAGCAGTAATCCTACAGTGAAGGAATAAGTGGTTGTTTGTTTCCTCCTCCTCGTGAAGGAGAAACACCTAGAGACAATCTGGAAACCTCTTTTGTTGAGTTTTCCTAAGTGAGGCATGTTGTTCTAGAGACCAACCAAGTGAAGCATTTCACCTTAGTTGGGATGTTGCACTTCCATATCTGCTTTCATAGCCCTGGGATTCCCCCTGAATGAGACATAATCTCTCTCTTATTCTCTCTTATACTGTCTACCCACAGAAAATTTGCCAGCAGAATCATGTTTCCATCTCATGCCATCCATTTCTATAGTGAGGCCTGTGAATTCACCCAATCTAAGAAGTAGTTCTACAAATCTATCTATCTCCCAGTCATTTAGGTATCTCCTAAAGGTGAGGCTCCATCCTTGAGATGACCAAATGTCGGCAATTTTAGCATCACGGTTGGTGCAAAAGGAAAAGAGGTCTGGGAAGTCTGATTTTAGACTACCCTAACCAATCCACCTGTCCTTCCAAAATAATATTTTGGTGCCCTCTCCCATTTTAAACACCAGATTCTCCTTCAGACTAGGCCATATATTTTTGATTGACCTCCATACTGATACCCCATAAGTGTTGGCCACTACATTAGTCACTCACTGCTCACTCTAACCATATTTGTTGAGAATTACTCTTCTCAATAGAGCCAAATCTTCATGCACAAATCTCTTCTTAGTATATCTAGCCTCTCTTCTACCCTTGAAGGTAGAGGAAAAAGTGACATAATTGATCAAGGTGACTCTCCCTCCCAAAGATAGGTACTGTGCTTTCCAATTGGCCAACCTTTTCTCTGTCTTCTCAGTAATACCATCCCAAATCTGAATCTCCTTGTGATTATTCCCCAGAGGCATTCCCAGGTAGGTAGTTGGAATCCAGGTAGGTAGTTGGAAGGTGCTCTATCTTGCATTCCAGGATGCTTACCAGATTCTGCAAATTTGTGACTTGCTTAACTTGGAAGATGCTACTTTTCCTCCACCTCACTGCAAGCCCAGAGATAGCCTCAAAAATCACCAAAATAATTCTGATATAGCTAACCTGCCCTGCATTTGCATCACAGAATATTACTGTGTCATCAGCATATAAAAGGTGGCATATTTGTAACTCAACCCCTGCTTGGTTGCCAATGTTGAAACTTTTATCCAGCTATTCTGAGTGACCTTCTCATCATGTTGTTAAGCCCCTCCGTGGCTATAATAAATAAGAAAGGGGAGAGAGGATCACTTTGTCTAAGTCCTCTCTCTGAAGGAAAAAAACCTAATAGGTACTCCATTAACAAGTATAGAGAACCTAACAGTTTTGATACAAAAGCCCTTCCTTTTAGCCATTTATCTCCAAACCCCATATGCTTTAGGATATTGAGTAGAAACTCTCAATTAAAATTGTCATAAGCCTTTTCTATATCCATCTTACATATAATTCTTGGGGTTTCTCCCTTAAGCCTTAGTCCACACACTCACTAGCTATTAAGGCAGTTTCCATGATTTGTCTTCCTTGAAAGCCATTTGGTGATTGTTCACTAGTTTGCTTATCACTGTCTTTAATCTCTCAGCTAGCAGCTTGCCAAAAACCTTGTAGACACCACTAATTAGACTACTGGGTCTAAATCCCTAAGTTCCATAGCTCCTGTCTTCTTTGGGATGAGAGCCACATAGGTGGCATTAAGACTCTTCTCCATTTCATGTCTTTCATGAAATTGTCTCACTGCATTCATGAAATCTGTCTTCAGCATCTCCCAGAAATTTTGAAACAACTCATAGGAAAACCATCAGATCCAAGGGCTTTATCAATAGCACATGATTTTATGTTGTTCAAAACTTCTTCATCATCAAATTGTCTCTGCAACCATTCATTTTCCTCCTGCGTGATACTTTCTAACCCCCGTAAATTGATATACATGCTCCATATCTTCCTTACAGCTTTGTATTATCCATGTCCTACACATGTTAGATTAAATATTCTATGTTTCATTCCATGTAATGAGGTATACTCGACCAGCAATGACATCGAGTGTCAGTCTCGCCTAGACCCTAGGTAGGGGCGTCACAAATTTGGTATCAGAATGCTAGTTCCAGTGTCTTATAGGGGATCTATGAAGTGATGTCTCATTTCGTTTTAATTATGGATGTGAAGCACGCCACATTTATAAATGAGAGGTTGCAGGACATTTAAGAATGCTACTCGTCTTTCATTCTCTAGCTCATGCTATAGAACGAACCTTAAGAATTGAATCTAACTCGTGTGTTACTACGAATTACAGAAATGTCTGCTAAGAGGAAAACAACTGCAAGCCAGAGGGTTAACGTCAGCACTGATGCTACAAGGTGGACACTAGTGAGCAGTCTCAGACCAAGGGATGCTGACAAAGTCCTAAGGTCGCCCAGCTGGCCACCACTGACCACGGGTTCAATGAGAAACCCCGTATCTTTCATGCCTTAACGGTCGAACTCCTCTAATGCAGAAATAAGGAGAGTGATTCAGATGCTCACTCAGCTTGTTGCGGCCCAATCTCAGCGTCAAGGATCACCTCTACTAATGTTAGTTCGTAGGAACGGCTTCCTCCAGAGTTCGAAATTCCTCCGGATTAAACCACCAACTTTTACACGGTCTAACTCGAAGGAAGACCCTCAAAACTTCATTTGATGATATCCAAAAATTCCCAGAGCCATGCATGTTAGTGAGACAGAAGGAATTGAACTTGCTTCTTAGCAGCTGAAAAGTATTGCTAGTATTTGGTATGAGCGGTGGGAGATGTTCAGGGGAGATGATGCAGCTCCTATATATGGAGCAATTTCATTGACCACTTCCTGTCTTTAGAACTGAGGAAGCCAAAGCTGAGGAGTTCATGTCACTCAAACAAGGTGGCATGAGTGCGAGGGAATACAGCCTTAAGTTCACCCAGTTGGCTCACTTTGCTCCAGAGATGGTCTCTACAATGAGGGCCAGGATGCGCAGGTTTGTATATGGCCCTAGGAAGCACCTAGCTGGTGATTGTGATGCGACCTTACTACACAAGAACGTGGACAAAGCTAGATTGATGGTCTATGCACAGCAGACAAAGGACAGAAAACAGGCGTACAAGTTTGATAGGGAGAAGAACCAGAACAAGAGGGTTAGGTCAACTGGCAATAATAGCAGTCACTAGGGGAGCAATAGTCGATCCTTATTCCACCAAAGGTCGTCAGGACCTTCTCCATCTGCCACCGGTACACTATCTCAGGGGTCCAAAAATGAGCAACGAGGTCACAGTAATCAGACGCATAGCCTCAGGGTGTCAGGCCCTCAGTCACAGGCAGTGTTACCCAGAACACTCCACGATATCCTCCCTGCAACACGCGTGGGAAGAGGCACGGGAGAATGTCGCATGGGAATGATAGTGTGCTACGGATATGGCCTCCGAGGTCACTTCCAAAGAGACTGTCCAAATGTTGGACAAAGAATTGGGGGTGATACAGCTATATCCCATAACACCGTACCCACTCCCGCAGCCCCTCCACGTGGCACTCAAGCCCCGCCTTGCGAGGTATGATTTGAGGGGGAGAGCAAAATCGTCTGTATGCTTTAGCCTGCCGTCAGGACCTAGAGGCGTCCCGAGATGTCGCCACAGGTATGTTGTTAGTATTTACTTTTGATGTTTATGCCCTGATGGATCCTAGATCCACCTTATCATATGTGACACCCTATGTGGCCTGGCTTAGAACATAGAACTTCCCGTGTGGAAGTGGGAGATAATTAAGATAGACTTCGTAACAGGTCTACCCCGCTCATTTTAGAAGCATGACTCGATTTGGGTGATTATGGTCGGACTTACAAGTCAGCAAATTTTCTATCTATTAAGATGACAGATTCAGCGAAAGACTATGTTAAGCTTTACATTCAAGAGATTGTGCGACTGCATTGAACCCCAATATCCATTATCTCAAATAGAGGCGCACAGTTCACAGCCCGCTTCTAGAAGTCTTTCCAAAAAGGATTGGATACTCGCATCAACTTAAGTACGGGTTTTCACCCACATATATTCTTGAAGGTTTCGCCTATGAAGAGCGTTATGCGATTTGGAAAGAAGGGGAAGCTCAGTCCTAGATATATTTGTCCTTAAAAATCTTGCGGAGAGTAGGGTTGGTGGCCTATGAGCTAGAGTTGCCTAAGGAGTTGGTCTCGATACATCCAATGTTTAATGTATCCATGTTGAGAAAGTGCGTGGGAGACCTATCTCTGGTAGAACCTATTGAGAATACAAGTGTCCAAGGGAATCTGACTTGTGAAAAAGTCCCAATGACCGTCCTTGACCGCTAGGTCCGTAAGCTGAGGACCAAAGAGATGGATCTATGAAAGTATTATTGAGGAACCAGAATATTGAAGAGGCTACGTGGGGAGCCGAATATGTTATGAAAGCAAGGTATCCCAATTATTCCTCGAGAAAGATGAAAATATCCCGAGTAATGATCCTATCCTTACCCTATGCTTCCATCACTTCACGTCCTATGTTATGCTCTTGATATATGAAACTCATGCTTTATGCTGAGTTTTACTCTACATGTCTGAATAAAATCTTGATGTGTCCTACGAATTCAAGTCTCATGTTATGAGCTCCATGTCCGAACAAAATCACGTTATGTTGTGCCCATGCTCAATTTACATACCTCCTCCTATGACTCGTGCCTACTATTGCTCCTTCCCTGTAATCCTATGAATTCCCTAGCGAGGATGATGCTTATTGCGATTATGGGAGCAATGAGAAAGGTGAGTGCGGGGGAGTTCTCCCTTTCATGGTTTAAGGAGCCAATGAAGGCTTAATATGTTAAATGCCCTATGAGGCCAACGGTGATGTTTCTAGTCAGTTGGCACACATTTGAGAAATTTGGGATAGCACTAGTTAAAAAGGAAATTCTGCAAAAAAATTTGCAAATTATCAGAGTTAGACTCCATTGGTTCCTATTAGAGAATAATAGTTGTAAATATATTTCTTCCATATATATAGCTAACTCAATTATAGGGGCAAATTCTTAGTCAATTTCCTTGATTTAGTTTGATTAGTTTCCTTTGATAGAAACATATGTAATTGTATAAATATCCTATCTTCATGAATAGGAAGATACAAGTTCTCTCGTAGTATTTCATGGTATCAGAGCCTAGGGCTCAAACCTTTGGAGAAAAAGATTTGGTTAATTTGGGTCACCCCTACGGAGTGACTAATCTTTTCTACGGAAGAATTAATTGTGGTCTGCATCTCCGACTTTTTCTCTTTGATTTGGTTCATTGTCGGTGCTTTTCTAGCATCTAGATTCTGTTAGGAGGGTTTGTTCTTCTCCTCCAGCTTTGTCCTTAATCTTTGCTTCTAGGACAAAATAGTATATGTGATTTTGTGGCTGCCTCTTTGTGTTGGTATTGGGTTTCTACTAATTTGGGCTTCCGTTGGGTTGTAATTTCTGGTTGGTTGGTTGTTTTGCTGCTCTGTTTTTTTTTTTTTTTGATACAGCGTCTTTTTTTAAAAAAATGTCAGGTGACAAAACTCCTGTGACTCAAATTATTCCAGCAGTATCAAAAATTACAGAATATAAATTAAATGGATCTAATTATTTAGATTGGAGTAGAAAAATCAGGGTCTACTTGCGTAGTGTTGAAAAAGATGGCCATCTTATTCAAGACCCTCCTAGGGATGAAACTAAAAAAGCTTGGATGAGAGATGATGCTAGATTACTTTTGCAAATCATAAACTCGATTGATAATGAGTAGTTGGTTTGGTTAATCACTATGAATTTGTTAAGGGGTGGATGGATTATTTGGAGTTTCTATATTCTGGCAAAGGCAGTGTATCTAGAATTTATGAAGTTTGTAAGGCTTTCTATCGTTCTGAGATGGAAGCTAAATCAATCCCCACATACTTCAATTACAGATTCACAATCAGCAAATTCAGACCGCTGCTGTTGCAGCTGCTTCTAGTTCACCCTCAACTGTTACAATCTCGGCCAATGAGTATGCCAGATTTTCAAAGTATCAGGAATCAATGAATGAATCCACTACAGCACCTGTCCTTGCTGAGTTAGGTAACAAATGTCTCATTTCCTCCTCAAACAAATGGATTATTGATTCGGGTGTCATAGATCACATGACAGGTAATCCCAAAATTTTCTCTAAATTCTGATCACACAAAACACCATCCTTTGTTACCATAGCTGATGGTTCTAATTATACCATTGAGGGATCTGGGACTATTAAACCCACTTCATCAATTACCCTATCATTTGTGCTAGGTTTACCTAGCTTGGCTTTTAATCTGTTTCTGTGAGTAAACTTACCAAAGACCTAAACTGCTGTGTCTCATTATTTCCCGATCATTGTCTTCTTTAGGATCTTATGACGAAGCAGATTATTGGTAAAGGACGTGTATCGGATGGTTTGTACATTCTTGATGCCTCGCCTCATCATCAGTTGCTTGCTCCAGTATTGTCTCATCATTTGAAGCACATTGTCGGTTGGGACATCCTTCTCTACCGTTTTGAAGAAATTATGTCCACAATTTCATAATATACCTTCAATAGAATGTGAGTCTTGTCATTTTGCAAAGCACCATAGAAGCTCGTTAAGTCCCAGAAATAATAAACGAGCTGATTTTGCTTTTGAATTAGTTCATTCAGATGTTTAGGGACCATGTCCCATTGTGTCTAAGGCTGGTTTCAGATATTTTGTTACTTTTGTGGATGATTTTTCTCGAATGACATGGATATACTTTATGAAAAATTGTTCTGAGGTGTTCTCCCATTTTTCTAATTTTCTGTGCTGAGATTAAGACACAGTTTAATGTTTCTATTCATATATTGAGGAGTGACAATGCTAAGGAATACATGTCAGCATCATTTGAGAACTACATGAATCTTATGGTATTCTTCTCAATCTTCGTGTGTGGATACACCTTCTCATGGGAAGACCCTCATGATTTACTATTACAAATCTCATGAATCCTTATGATTTACGATGAATCTCCAACATGTCCCACTCTATGAAAGTTTTATTTAAATTACGATTATGCCCTTTTGTCAAAAATGTGAACTCCTCATGAAATGACTTGAGATTTTCCTATGATCCTTATTACAAATTATGACATGTAACTATATATGATTTTTCCTAACTCGGGCATATGAATTTCTATTACGATTATGAGCCTTCCCATAAAATATGATTCATGATTTTGAGTTTTCCAATGAGGCATGATGTATGATTATGAGCTTTTCAGATAAAAGCATGATTTATGATTTATGAGCTCTTCAGATAAGAGCATGGCCATGATTATGAGCCTTCGGGCTACCTCACGAGCATGATGTTAAAGGGAGTAAATGGTTAACTGAGAAGGCATAAGTCTATAAAGAAAAGAGCTTGAAACTACGTTTGCTGACATAGGAGTGGATCGTAATCACAGAATCTTGCTAGCAAGTCATGTACATGTATGTCGCCTACTCGGCAAGGTATACGCGGAGATCAAATTCCATGTTTTCACATGGTGGATTATGTCAGTTTATACTATTATACTCTCATAGTAGTCAGTTAATTAGTGAAATACAAATTTTGAGGGCAACTGCATGATTTTCAAAAAAGAACTCCATGATTTCTATGATTTTACATAATATGACTATGATTTCTTGAACTGTCCCTCTACTTCAGTTATACCTCATGTTTCATTCTTCCATTTGACATACCATACAATCCCATATGTACTTACACGCCTTTTGCCGAGGGCGCTGCATAGTTTAATAAAGCAGACTCAGGTACTGAGACGTTCGGTTGAGCAGCTCATTAGGGTCCCAACTCTTCAACTTTTGGTGAGCCCCACTTACCCTCGGGGCAAATGTCTTATTCAGCTTTTGCGTAGTTTTGTTTAAGGTATATCGGGTGCCTTATCCCAGTAGATTTAGTTACTCTTGTCTTATTAAAGGTTTCATAGATTTGTCAGTCTAGCATGTCCTTATGTCATTCATTCTGTTTTCACCTCTATGTCGCTCTTGTAATCAAAGTGAAGACTTAATGAAAAAGGCTTATTTTCCCTTATACATGCCACGTCCTCCTTATAGTTGTGTATTATCCATGTTCCACTCATATTAGATTAAATGCTCTATGTTCCATGTCATGTTATGAGGTATGCTCGGCCAGCAATGACATCAAGTGTCGGTCTCGCCTAGGCCCTGGGTCAGGGCGTGACCAAAGTACCTTTGACATGGTAAAGAGTACTATAACATCCACCAAATCAAAAAGAAAAAACATTGTTTTCTTCGCACTAGTTAAAGTATATCGTTTTCTTGACAATTGCTATGCCCGCTAAGCTGTCCTCGTATGCCGCACTCTCATGTACCCAAGATGTACAAGTAGAATTCACCGGAAAAAAATAAGTTAAAGTATTTCAATATAAACTAACAACCACATTATTTATTGAGACCACACTCCCTGTTGGTTTTTTAATAAAGAAAATTAATAGGGAAATAACTAAAGAAAACTTAGAAAGAAATACTGGCAATGCAGTCAAAGGGAATTATCTTATTAATAACTCAAAGACATACATTTGCAGCTGCAATTTCTGACTAAAAAATAGAAAATATTCTACTTACTTATCTGCAAGGAACTAACTCCTAAATTCAAAGTCGTAGATGACTCTAACAAAATAAATTTGAAATCCTAAAAGTTAACTACTAATAGATTTAGTGCAAATCTTTCAATGATAATGCAACATCTATTTTATTTCTATAATATCTTGAGATATATTATCAACACTCCCAACATAAACAAGATATCTTACATCTACAAGATCATTCACACATTACATCAAACAGATGCTAAATAATCAACTACCATATGCATATAGAGATAGTTTTGTGCTAATTAGTTGTATCCTCATAGTATGCCAGTGTATATAAGTGTAAAAAATTGTGAGATTTAGAAAAGCTGTAGTTTTAGATAACTAGTACCTTGCTTTAGAAACAATTATTTTCAAGAAAAGTAGTAATAAAATGATCAAATCCAAACAGAGCAGAATTATTAAAAAGAATTTGAATAGGTGTCCCGACATTATTTAGGATTCAAGCTTAATCAATTGACTAATTGACTGAGCCTCTGTATCCTCACTATCACGCCTAAATATTCCATCCACACCCTACATCCTAAGTAAAAATGGTTTAAGAAATGCAAAACCTCACATCCACATCTGACACCCATATCTGGTCCACATAACATACTCCCTAATGGATTATGAGAGATATCCATTTCACCAAGTTGTGTGTAAATGTTTATAGCGCCTTCTAGACTACTGATCTTTTTGAGGTTGAAAGATAGAATAGGCTCTTAATATATAGAATAGTTAGGCGATAGAATAGTTAGGCTCTTAATACACTGATGATAGCCAGATTTGAATTTAACAAATTCCTTGGAAATATTTTGAATGGTGAGGATGCAAAAGCTAAAGTTGGAGATGGTGACTTAAGCCGGCACTATTATAAGTTCATAACGAAAGTAAGTTTTACATCAAAGTTCTCCCAGGCAGCAAAATTCCTATAAGTTTCAAGATGAATGACCTAGTTGAGAGATATGAATGTACTCACTTACATGGAAAATGGTACTAATAAACTAAGAAAGAGAATTGTGCATATCACATTCCTTTGCAACGAGCCTAATCAAGATCAGAAAGGCAAATGTATGCTTCATCTATGGCTTGTAACTTAGCAAAAGCTCATGCCATCAGAAACCTAATTATTTTTTCAATTGCAAAAGCAAATGAATGGACAACATAAATGGGTAAAACAACCCCATATCCCTTTGGCAGTGCATTCAAAACAAGGATTTTAAGTTAAATGACTCAGTTTAGATAAAGTCAACTATATCTTTCAGAAAATGTCCACACTAATACTCAACTGGAAAAATATCATAAAGAAGCAATAGGAAATTTGTGGGCATGGCGATCCTAATCACAAAATGGAGAGTGAGAAACTTGAATTTAATGGAAAAGAGACTCATATCTTACTTTTAAAACTGCATCATGCATTTTAAGTTCTTCAATAATATTCTTCCGCAATTCACTAATGCCAACCTTCGCATCATCATCGTCAGTACACTCTTCTGCAGCTTCATACCTGCAATTTATTTCATAAATATTACTAACAAACTTCTTAGCAGAAGAAAGACATGAAAAAGAAAAAAGAATATTACATGGCCACCAAAACCCGTGCAAAAGCAAATCTTATTAACCCCAAAAATCTATCATTTTTCCGAACTCTTACGATTATTAGGAATAACATAGCACCAAAACCACTAGACCCCCAAAATCCTACATCTCTAACAAAAATAATGTTGCATAGAAGAGATTCACTAACAGAAAAAGTACATAGAATTCATTAACAAAAAGAGACCTAAAAAATGGGTATAAGGAAAATTCAATTTTACTCCCTAAATTACGGGTAGGGGATTACCTCACCCCTGGGACTTGATTGTAAACCCAGACTTCTGGGAAAAAATAAAGCACCAAAATAACGGATAGTCCGGATGAAAATACTTCAAAGAAAAAAAACGTTATACTCCCTCCGTCCCAATTAATGTGACGTGTATTACTGGGCACGGAGTTTAAGAGGAAAAAAAAAGACTTTTGAAACTTGTGGTCTAAAATAAGTCATAGAAACTTTTGTTCTATAAATCATCACATCAAGGGTAACATAGGAAGTTTGAAATTAAGTTTTTACTAATATAAAAAGATGTCATTCTTTTCTAGACTGACTAAAGAGGAAAAAATATCATTTAAAATGGGATAAAGGGAGTACCATTTAGTGGAGATAAAAGGAATCCCATAAAAATAAGAGCAAACAAAAAGCAAAAACAAAAGAACGACAAACATGAGGTTCCTTTAGAAGTTTTAAGTTCATACTTACTGAAAAGAATCAAGACAGATTATTGGCTTGTCCCTTTAAAATTACATCTAGCATAGAAGAGGAATTAAAGGTTGAGTACAAGAGAAATTTGAAAAAAGCCAAAGAAGCAGAGTATGAAAAGACAATTCAACTAGTGCTTGCTTCTTCTTCCTTTTCTTTCACTTAACCAATTATTTACATGTATATTTTTCCCCTCAACTTTGATGTTTTATTTTACCTGAACATGCCCAAATTCTAACAGATATTTTCAATGAGTTTAAAAGGATAAAGTAATTCAATTGCCATACCCAGGCTACAAATTGGAAATCACCCAAGGAATACTGATTTCATACTTCTTGTACATTTTGGACAGATATTTGTAGTACTACTTCTAGTACATTTGAGCAACTAACAAAATTAAGATCCTCTTCTATGTAAATGGACAAAGTCCATAGTCTTTCAAATGTTAGAGATTGTCATTCTCTTTCTTTTTTATCTGGTAATTCCCATTTTCTTTCCTTGAAAATAATATCAAGAAACATAAAATCCATCCCATAAGTCCTTTTTTGCTTGGAGAGAAAAAGAAATTTAGTTATACAACAAAGGTGGCTATTTTCTTGATTTTCTTTAGCAACGGAATAAACAGAGTACTACTTATAAGAAAATAAAAATAAAACCCCTAAATAAACACAAACTACAAAACGAGTTATCTCACATTTATTCAAACATCATTTCCACCCGCCAAAGATTTATCATTGCTGAAATAAATTCTACAAAAATTTATAATTTAAAACACCAATCAGGAAATTATAGTACCAGAAGAAAGGACAATTACTGAAATATTTTCTAAATAACATATATGAATCTAAAAAAAAGGAAATAGAGACTGAAAGAACTGACGCTTGAACAAATGCCTTGAGGAAGTGAACATCCTGCGCAATGTAATGGCGGAAAGTATCAAGATTCAGGGTTCCAGAAGCCAAGCAAACCACAAATGGAGTGTAAAGTGCAAACGTAGACTCTTTCTTGAACTTGATCCAGCACCTCCTCGCTATACCCACACCTTCCTCTATCGGAAACTTGTTCACCGCCGGCGGCTTTGGTTTCGCCGACGCCATTGTAGGAGTGACCGTCGATTCCAAATAGTGAGACTGACGAAAATAGAACGAAAATTGGAATTGGAACCGGAAAAGCGCGTTGGAATTGGAGAAATTGAATATTGGGTTTGGAATTGGTAATCTATTAACAAGGGGCGATAATAATAAGAAACGCATATATAAGGTAGTTCTTTTTTTCAGTTCGAAAATTTTGTGCGTCTGTAGTATTCTACATTATACATGTATAATATGGAAGGAAGAACAGAATGGACTTTTGGTTGGGGTTTTTGGGAGAAGGAAAAGGCAAGAAAGGGCACAGTGAGGGATTTGATTAGTGGAAGAAGAGCTTCTAAAAAGGTCTACAAACAACTTATTTAATTTTTGTGTTTCAAATTCATATTTTTTTAATCTTTATCTTAGTATTTTAAATAATAAAAGAGGATGGAAAATACCTATATATTGAAAAAAAAAATTAAAAATGTAAGGTAGGCAAAATTTGTAAAGCACAAGTTATATCATATAGGGTAAAAAAATAACAACGCAAAAGACATTATCTCAATATATATGTTCAACCTTAGAATATTATGCATTAATAAGTTCATGTTATTTAACATGTATTCCAAGACACAAGTTATATTTTATAAGGCATAAGTTCGGTTTTAAAATGTTATACCTTAAGAAGATTGTACTACTAAATTTATGCCCCAAGGCACAAGTTATGTCTTTCAAGGTATAAGTTCAATTTTAAAACATTATCTACACTACATTAAGGGTCTTTTTGAAAAGTCATTGTGTAATTGAAATTATATAATTACTAGGATAATAATCACACAGTATGGTAATTACAATTACCTGTTTGTTTGTTATAATGTAATTACAAACGTACTATTTGGTTTCACAAGTGTAATTACACAGTTAGATTAAATTTTTAAAATTAAAGTTAATTA
>JACEIK010004747.1:48196-66125 GCA_018107945.1 Datura stramonium
ATGCCTAAGTTAACGTGTATGTTTTCATGGTGATCAATCATAAAAACAACCAATAATCCAGAATGCAAGACAAAACAACAATCAATAACTTAATTCCAAACACTTTCATAAAAACACAATCATAATTCATGGCTTCAACCCTAGAGGAAGGGTTCTAGCCATTCATGTTCGTAAAACTATAACTAATTTAATATACTTACAAGAATTGGTAGAAGAGAAGGGAATTTGACAAACTCTAGATAAGTTCTCCCACTTCTCCCTTCACTCCTAGGTAGTTTTCCAGAATAAAATCGTGACAAAATGGTTTTAGGAGCTTAGGGACCTATTTATAGTAAATGAGAAACGTGCACAATTTAAGCCTGTCGTGGAATGGATTCGTGTCACGGAGTGTATCGCGGAGCACTGCCTCCGTGACACGGAGGTAACATGGAGGCTCTCTGGAAATTGCCTCAGGATGCCAAAATTGCCGAGGGTCACTGCACTGCCGGCTTGACGCGCTGCATCATGCAGTGCGTTGGGCTGCTGCTGGCGCGCAGCTGGCCTAGCGTGGCACAGCGCTGGCACGCTGGAGCCTGCCTGCATGCTGCCTCTTCTCGCGTGCCTGGCATGGGCGTGGCACGAAACTGGGCGTGGCACGCTGCCTGGCGCGGCCAGCCTTGCCAAGGCATGCTCCTTGCCGACCTTCGCACATTGCTCCCGACTCCATTCCTCTACTTCACCAACTTATNACCAACTTATGAATTAGTTCCTCAAATTCATTAAAACCTACAAAACAAGGACTAATCATGTTGGTTAGTACATATATTCACATTTATATAAAATTACATGGAAATGTATTAAATAAATTAGATAAACAAGACTAAATTAAGGTATAAAGCATCACTCGGGCATGCTATTTTTGCCCGAGATCAGATATCATTGAAGATGAGCTATACTTTAGGAATACACTCCTTAATCCTTCATGATACCATCATAGTATATTCATATACTGACATGACATCATTCATGATACCATCATATTATATTCATATACTAGCATGATATTGTCATAACCCAAACCTTTGTGATTGACACCCACACTAACCCTCCGGTGTGCAAACTATATCTTACTAACTAACTCAACTATTTAGAATCAATTACTCAAAATAAGCATGGACACCCTCATGAGCATTACAGTTACCATTCCTTATGGCGTTCATTCAGCGAGGAGGCATGATTCTGCAAATGTGAATAGCACTAATTAGAAGAGTAAAGGACTTCATCGCACGACATAGATAATGAAAGAAGGAAACATTTCCTAAACGTCTAGTAGCCTCTTCGTCATAAGTGTGGCGCGCTTCACACCCATGAAAATGATGCTACTTAACGCGGCTTTTAGACTCTCTAGGACACTTCAAAACCTATGGCTCTGATACCAAGTTTGTCACGACCCGCACGTACACCCGGATCGTAAACACGGGACAAGGAGCCCCAAGAGACCCCAAGTCGACCCATGGCATGAGCATACATCTAATTAATTCACGTAAGAAAAAGACTTAACATAAGAAAATGTAAACATGTCATAATAACGGATAGAAGACAATACATGATCCATACATGGCGGCTGAATACAACTTATAGTCTGAAAAGACTCTAATCATGAAAGATGAGTTGATGGGACAATACCCCAACTAACCCTACGATACTGAAACTGAAAGAGAAAAAATAGAGTCTGAACATATAGCTTTCGGAACATGAGTACTCACCAAATAAGTTGATAGCGAACTCTGAGGAGATACTGAGGAGGGTGAGCCTGAGAGCCGGTCTTGTATCATGAAATGATACAACATAGAAAATATGCGGTCAGTACGTGGAATGTACTGAGTATGCAAGGTAAGTAAAATGGATATTTAAAATATTTAAAACTCATAAATGAACATAAGAGTAGGACAACATGCTCATAACATAAATATCGTAATATAACATAAGACTCAAGGTTTTCAAAACATTCGTAATACAATCGTAATCATAATCATAAGAGAGAAACTTTATTGAACATGACTTGAGCCAACATACATAATCATAACATGCATAAATCATGAGGAATAGTGGGAGATTCTCTTAACCGACATACCCCATATGAGCACACATGAAGCCCGACTTGTGACCCTAGTCGGGAGGGTATTTGTACCTTGCCAAGGGTAGAATCATGAAAGTGTGATATCACCATGAAAAAGGCCATTTGAGCCGGGGACAATCCCATAAGAGGTCCCAACATACCTACGGTGGCACGTAGTTTATGAGGTCCGGGGAAGAACCTAGGCCCCGAACCTACTCGGTGTTCGATACTACTCCCAAAACATATATAGTGCTCATAGTATAACATACATGAATTCATGGGCTACTTAAATTATGATAATCATAAACATTCTTGTACATACGTGAATTAGCCATAAAACGGGGCCCGTGAGTTGGTCAAAACATAGTTCATAATTCATAAGGTTCATACACACTTGTAAATCATGCATATAACTTGGAATTCATAAAATCGTGATGGCTAATATCATAAATCCATGATTCAAATCGTAAATCATGCTGGGTTCGAAAATATCATCATTTGAAGAGAAGATCATAAATCAATTCATCATAGGTCATGCTTAATTAGGCTTAATTTCATAGAAATCAAAATAGATAAAATTATAATTGATTTAAATAATAAAAAATGATTAAAACCCATAGATTATGATGAGAATATAAAATCACAAAACCCATTATCAAATCATTAGACTTTTATAAAAATCATCTTCAAAACCCCATGAGCATTTAATAAGATTTTCGTAAAAATCATAGAGGATGGGCATGGTTGTGGAAGAAATCACCCATTGATAGTCTTACATACCTAGAACCGCTGATTCTTAACCTCCCTTTAATGCCCAAGAAGAAATTAAAAGGAATTGGGGAAAAAAAACCTTGAATCACCTTTTTGATCACCACTCTAAACTCATGCATGCATGAATGAAGGCTTAGAATATATCATCCCCTTAAAACCCACCTTTCATAAGCTAAAACAACGTAGTTTAGGGTCTCATAACGTGAAAAAGTCTAAAATGCCCTTAATGAATCTACCGTGAAAACTGGCCAGGTTGAACTAATGGACGGAACCAACGGGTCATTAGAAGGAATGATGGCCCATTCTATTGCTCGTTGCTTGCACTTCATGGGACTTGCCTTCGATTCTGGACGATAGACGGACAGGATGACTCGTCCTCTAATACAATGGGTCGTTATATCGATCGTTGTTTCCCTTTCACAAAAGCTAAACCTTCTTACCACGAGCCTCACCATGACTCGTTGTTTCCTCCAATGAGTCGTGGTCACGATCCGTCACATACACTGGAAATTCCTGCACCCAAACCACGAACGGTAACGATGAGTCGTTACATCCCACAATGAGTCATTGGAAGACCCATTGTATGCTTCCTGTTAAACCCAACTTTCTCCAACGCCTGCTGTCAACAGCTCGTTGTTACCAACAACGAGTAGTTGTATCGTCTGTTTTCTCCATTGCCACCCAGCCTTACCTAACCAACATCTGCATATAACGACCCGTAGTTTGATACCACGAGTCGTTCCATGGTTCGTTCTGTGAAATTTTCCTTATTTTAGCAGTTTTCAACTTTTAACTCCCGTGTCTATTCTCAAGCACTTTCAAGGTATTATATAGAGTCCTCTGCAAGTCATGACTAGAAGGGCAGAGATAAGACCCTCTAGCTATCAGAGCTGACGCACCTAAGAACCTCCTCTACCCAGCTGTGCGTCACCTCTGACAGGTTGGCTGACTACCTTGCCCCAACTGTGGATGGCCCCTGCCGAACGCATTGGCTCCTCTTTTCCAGCCGAGGCCGGAGCTCGAGGAGCTGGGTGTGGAATGATCTGTCTACCCTGGACAAACCTGGGACACCATATGCGAATGTGTCTATACTCTCCATACTCATGACATACCTTCTGGATCACCGGCCTTTAAGCCGGAACAACAGAAATAGGACGAGCTTTGAAGTAAGAATGAACAAGCTGAGTACCCCTGACTGTACCTGTTGGTTGGGGAGTATGTCCTGATGGACCTCTGGCTGACACCTACATAACCAACTGCATAGGATGCCCAAAGAAACCCTGCGGTACCGGAGTCCTAGCAACAGGGCCACTATAGGACCCCACCCTTTGAGCCTTCTTCTCGGCATTCTTTGCGTATCCTTCCTATTTTAACTCTCTATGTTCTTCACATATTTCACTACCTCCTAAAAGGTTTTACCTAAGGAGACCATCTAAAGAGATGATAGCTGGAGACCCACATTCAGGCCTTTAACAAACCGCCTGATCATCTCTTCCTCTGTGGACAGTAAGGGTAAAGCATACCTAGATAATGAATGGAACCGAGCCTCGTAGGCTGCAACAGAAGAGCTTCCCTACTCGATGGTGGTGAACTCATCCTGTCTCCTATCTCTTAAGGTACGGGGTACATACTTCTCCAAAAACGTGAAGTAGAACTAGGTCCAGGTCAATGGTGGTGACCCTGTTGGTCTGCACTCCATGAAAGCCTTCCACTAAAACTTTGCATCACCCAGTAGATGGAAGGTGACAAACTCCACATCGTACTTCTCCACCGCCCCCATCTTATGGAGCCTCTCGTGACAATATATAATGAATTCATAGGCGTCCTCAGCCTTAGTACCATAAAATGTGGGAGGCTTCATCTTTGTGAACCTCCAGAACAAATCATGCTCCTCCCCTGTCATGACAGGCCCAACCACTGGCCTGGGGAACATGACTGCCTCAGACATGTCATCAATGCGAGGAGCCACTACAGCTGCATGTTGTATCCCGTACTGCTGCCCCGGAGGAGTTGTTGGCGCTTCCCCATTACCCATGAGGCCACTTAGGAGATTAAGAACTTGAGCCAGAACCTCAGAGGATGCTAGAGCGACAGGAACTTTTCCCTGCGTCGATACTTCCACCTTTACGGCTATCCTTTCTTGAACTACAGAACGTACCGGAGATGCTAACCTCTTCCTTACAGGAGCAGGAGCGAGAAGCCCTCCCCTGGCTGCGGCAAGCCTTCACCAACATCCTCGGCCCTTTCTCTGCCATGAACTATTGCTAGTGTTGGCTCGGGTGCTGCTTCTCTGTTAGTATTCGCACGTGTTCTCACCATCTATGAGAAAAAGAAATAAAATTTGTTAGATACCGATTGGAATCAAGTAATCGCACGAAAGGGAAGAATAAAGGAGTTTTCCTAAAGTCCTAAAGCCTCTTAAATAAAAGTTATGGACGTCTCCGCACCAATCTGTGAGACTCTATTAGACCCGTCTTAGTGCAATGAGATTGAGGATCCTAGGACTCTAATACCAACTTTTTCACGACCCAAATGCCTGTGATTGGCACCCACACTAACCCCCAGTAGGTGAACCAACAATTTCCAACAAATACCCTGACATCAAACATTCAGAAAGAAATAATACTTTATAAGAAAACGAAATGAATCATCAATAGCGATTACAATCCTCTTTAAAACAAAACAAAATGATAATCCCAAGATCTGAAAGTTATTGCACCAGATGTCTATGTGTAAAATTAGGAATGAAAAGTCTAGGAAATAAAAGAACTAAAATGTCGAGAGGAGAGACACCTTAAACGGAGGAGTGGGACTGCCAGTCTTGCTACCGCTCACCTTTCAAATGAAACTGCTACTTTATAGGTGAGGACGAGAGGAGCTTCCTGGATCGAACTCTGCACTCAGAAAAGAAGTGCAGGAGTAGCATCGGTATGAAACACGGTACTGGTAGGCATCATCGCTCAACCTTACATAATAACTATAAGCATTGCACTACAACATGAAACCAGTCAAATACATCATACATAAGTACAATAAATATTTCAAGAATAATAGCTCTGCACAGGTGACAACCATCTGACTCAATTGATTAGGCCTCTCGTTGCAGTGGTCACTTGACCACTATAGTGGTCTTTCCGTAGTGAAATAAGTTCCACTGTAGCGGTACAACTCTGGGCAGTAGCTCGACTTAGCTGCACCTTCATAATTTCACTAGTTTATAGGGATTCAAACATTCTATTATCATTCAGATATATCATAAGCTTTAACATCAAATAACAACTACTTATCATCACATGCGATTTAAAGCAATTCATCACAAGAAAGAACAACTCAACATCAATAATCCTTTAACCATATCACACTTCGAATCTTTTCCACTTTCCTCGTTCAGGTTATAATTACAGGATCACAAACTCAACTCAACCACTTAGCACTTACTCATTCCAAGTCTTTAATATGATTACAATTACATCATAAAATAGAGCAAATGGTGACATGTCCGACATATGCCTCCACCATATCACCATAAACACTTCGTCATCAATATCAATTATACACATGCTAGAGGGTCTTATTTCTGCCCTTCTAGTCATGACTTGCAGAGGACTCTATGTAATACCTCGAAAGTGCTTGAGAATAGACACGAGAGTTAAAAGTTAAAAACTGCTAAAATAAGGAAAATTTCACAGAACGAACCATGGAACGACTCGTGGTATCAAACCACGGGTCGTTATATGCAGATGTTGGTTAGGTAAGGCTGGGTGGCAGTGGAGAAAATAGATGATACAACGACTCGTTATATTACGAATGTTTTGAAAACCTTGAGCTTTATGTTATATTACAATATTTATGTTATGAGCATGTTGTCCTACTCTTATGTTCATTTATGAGTTTTAAATATTTTAAATGTCCGTTTTACTTACCTTGCATACTCAGTACATTCCACGTACTGACCGCATATTTTCTATGTTGTATCATTTCATGATACAAGACTCGGCTCTCAGGCACACCCTCCTTAGTAGCTCCTCAGAGTTCGCTATCAACTTATTTGGTGAGTACTCATGTTCTGAGAGATATATCAAACTCTATTTTTTCTCTTTCAGTTTCAGTATCGTAGGGTTAGTTGGGTATTGTCCCATCAACCCATCTTTCATGATTAGAGTCTTTTCAGACTATAAGTTGTATTCAGCTGTCATGTATGGATCATGTATCATCTTCTATCTGTTATTATGACATGTTTACATTTTCTTATGTTAAGTCTTTTTCTTACGTGAATTAATTAGATGTATGCTCATTCCATGGGTCGACTTGGGGTCTCTTGGGGCTCCTTGTCCCGTGTTTACAATCCGGGTGTACGTGCGGGTCGTGACAAACTTGGTATCCAAGCCATAGGTTTTGAAGTGTCCTAGGGAGTCTGAAAGCCGCGTTAAGTAGAATCCTTTTCATGGGTGTGAAACGCATCACACTTATGACGAAGAGGCTACTAGACGTTTAGGAAATGTTCCATTCTTTCATAATCTATGTCGTGAGATGAAGTCCTTTACTCTTCTAATTTGTGCTATTCACGTTTTCAGAATCATGCCTCCTCGCTGAATGAACACCATAAGGAGTGGTAACTGTAATGATCATGAGGGTGTCCATGATGGTGAGCTTCAACCAGCCCCACCCGTTCCCGAGGAGCATGCACCAGAGCCAGCTGCTCACATTGAGTTTATTGAAGCGATTTAGATGTTGGCACAAGCCATGACTGCCCAGGTTTAGAACCGGACAATGGAGCATTACCCTCAGAATGGGAATGTGGAGGCAGCTAGGGTGAGGGATTTATTGAGAATGAGTCCTCCTGAGTTCATGGGGTCGAAGGTGGACGAGGATCCACATAATTTCATTGAGGAGATTCTGAAGATCACCCAGGTTATGGGGGTGAACAATGGGGAGTGTGTTGACTTGATCTCCTATCAGCTAAAGGGGGTGACTCATATATGGTTTAAGTAGTGGAGAGATGCCAGGGCAGTGGGTGCAGGCCCGATTGGTTGGGAGGAGTTCCACGCGACATTTATGGATCAGTTCTTCCCTTGGGAGATGAGGGAGCTTAAGGCGGCCGAGTTTGTTAATTTGAAGCAGGGTAACATGTTCGTTCAGGAGTACGCATTAGAGTTCACCCGATTATCCAAGTATGCTCCGAAGTTGGGGGCAGATCAGAGGGCTCGGGTGAGCCATTTTGTGCATGGTGTGGAAGATTACTTGGACAAGGATTGCAGGATCGTCGTGCTTCATGGGGATATTGACTTTCCCCGAATTTTACTACATGCAAAACAGATGGAGTCATTCTACCAGAGGCAGAGGGAGGCTAAGAGGGCCATGACCGACGACTATAGGGTTTCTCAGGTTAGGACAGGGGGTGGAAAACGTCAGCAGTCCCAACATAGGTCTATCACTCCAGCTCCATCATCGGCTAGCACACCATCTAGGTTTAGGAGAGATTAGAGGAGTAGGGCTTCAGGCTCGAGGGATCAGGGTAGCATGCAGGTTGAGCGCACTTTTCCAGCTTGTGCAAAGTGCGACAAGAATCATCCTAGGAGGTGCTTAGTTGGCTCAAATGTGTGTTTCGGGTGTGGCAAACCCGGGAACAAACTTAGGGATTGCTCCTTAACTCGATCAGGGGTCGGTGGGGTCCGTGTGACAGCATCCAGTTTTTCCTCTCAAGTAGCATGTCCCCCTCAGTAGGGTTCCTCTACTAGTTTTGTAGGCGGTCAGCGCCAAAACAGGTTTTATGTTATAGTACCCCACTAGGAGCAGGAGGCTTCACCAGATGTGGTCACTGGTATGTAGAAAGTCTTCCATATTGATTCTTATGCCTTGTTAGATCCAAGAGCTACTTTGTATTTTATGACTCCTTATATTTCTAGTAGTTTTGAAGTTAGCCCTGAAATTCTATCAGAACCATTCTCAGTGTCTACACCAGTCGGTGAATCGGTTGTAGCTAGGCGGGTGTATAGAGGTTGCCCCATCACAGTGTTGCATAAGGTTACCTTCAGAGACTTAGTAGAGTTGGCTATGACTGACTTTGACATCATTTTGAGCATGGGTTGGCTGTTTGCATGTTATCGTTTGATTAATTGTACAACCCGATCAGTAGAGTTCAGGTTTTCGGGTGAGCCAGTCTTAGAGTGGAAGGGAAATTCAGTTGTACCATCCAGTCAATTTATTTTCTTATCTTAAGGCCAGGAAAATTATTTCTAAGGGTTGTATGTATCACCTAGTTAGGGTTAAGGATGTTGAGTCCGAGACCCTGACTATCTAGTTAGTTCCGGTGGTGTGTGAGTATCCGAAGGTTTTTCCCGATGATTTGCCAGGTGTTCCTCCGGAGAGGGAAATTGATTTTGGCATTGATCTCTTTCCCGATATGTAGCCCATCTTTATTTCCTCCCTACAGGGTGGCTCCAGCCGAGCTAAAGGAGTTGAAGGACTTGTTAGATAAAGGCTTTATCAGACTGAGAAAGTCTCCATGGGGTGCGCCGGTGTTATTTGTCTGAAAGAAGGATGGTTCCCTTCACATGTGTATTGATTATCGGCAATTGAACAAGGTCACCATCAAGAACAGGTACCCCTTGCCCAGGATCGATGACTTGTTTGACCAGCTTTAGGGTTCTAGATGTTTCTCAAAGATTGATCTCAGGTTCGGGTATCACCAGCTTAGGGTTCGGGGAGAGTGACATCAGGAAAATCGCTTCCAGGACTCAGTATGGTCACTACGAATTTGTTGTTATGTCTATTGGACTAACCAATTCCCCTGCAGCTTTTATGGATCTAATGAATAGGGTGTTCAAGGAATATGTGTACATGTTAGTGATTGTGTTCATCGATGATATCCTTATATACTCTCGGAGCGAGGAGAAGCATGCCGCTCACTTAAGAGTAGTGCTTCAGATTCTCAAGGATCGTCAGTTGTATGTAAAGTTCAGCAAGTGAGAATTTTGGTTGGACTCGTGGCATTCTTAGGCCATGTGGTATTGACTGAGGGCATAAAGATAGATTCTCAGAAAGTTGAAGCGGTAAAGAATTGGTCCAGATTGATGAATCCTTCAGAAATTCGGAGTTTCTTGGGCCTACTGTTACTGAAGATTCATCGAGGGTTTTTCATCAATTGCAGCACCATTGTCCAAGTTGACTGAGAAAAAGGTAAAGTTTCAATGGTCGGAGGCTTGTGAGAAAAGCTTCCAGGAATTGTAGACCCGACTCACTTCAGCACCAGTGTTGACCCTACCTGAGGTACATATGGCTTTGTTATGTATTGTGATGCTTTGGGAGCTGGACTCGGATGTGTATTGATGTAGAGAGGAAAAGTAATAGCATATGCCTCCCGATAGTTAAAGGTTCATGAGAAGAATTACTTGACCCATGATCTAGAGTTGGCAGTGTTGGTGTTCGCATTGAAGATATGGAGGCATTACTTGTATGGAGTCCACGTGGATGTATTTATGGATCACAAGAGTCTAGAATATGTGTTCACACAGAAGGACCTTAATCTTCGGCAAAGGAGGTGGTTAGAACTACTCAAAGACTATGATATGAGTGTTCTTTACCACCCGAAAAAGGATAACGTGGTGCAAATGCACTTAGTAGGCTCTTTATGGAAAGTGTGTCTCACGTGGAGGAAGGAATGAATGAGTTGGCAAAAGATGTCCATCGACTTGCAAGGTTGGGAGTGAGGCTAGTCGACTCAGCTGATGGTGGTGTTATTGTGCAGAGTGGATCAGAGTTGTCCTTGGTGGTTGATGTTAAATCTAGGCAAGATGAGGATCCGATTTTGAGGAAATTGAAGGAAGTTGTGCGGAGTCAAAAGGTGGAGGTTTTCTCCCAGGTGGAGATTGGGTGTTTTGGTATCAGGGTCGTCTATGTGTTCCAGACGTTGATGATTTGAGAGGCCGGATATTGCATGAGGCACATGGATCCTGGTATTCTATCCATCCGGGTGCCACCAAGATGTATCATGATTTGCGGGAAATATATTGGTGGAACGGCATGAAGAAGGATATTGCAGAGTTCGTAGCCAAAGCTCCAAATTGTCAACAAGTAAAGGTTGAGCATCAAAGACTGGGAGGCGTACTTCAGGATATTAGCATTTCCACTTGGAAGTGGGAAGATATTAATATGGATTTCATTACTGACTTACCTCGTATTCGCCGACAATATGACTCTATTTGGGTGGTGGTAGACAGGTTGACCAAGGCGGCATATTTTCTACTGGTCAAAACCACTAATTTAGCGGATGATTATGCCAAATTATATATTCGGGAGTTCGTTCGACTTCATGGAGTGCCCCTGTCTATTATTTCAGACCGAGGTACTCAGTTTACCTCTCAGTTCTGGCGGTCTTTTCAGAAGGGGCTTGAGACTCAAGTTAAGCTCAGCACAACCTTTCATCCGCAAATAGATGGCCAAGCCGAACAAACAATCCAGACTCTTGAGGACATGTTGAGAGCATGTGTGATGGATTTGAAAGGTAGCTGGGATGATCATTTGCCCTTGATCGAGTTTGCTTATAATAATAGCTATCACTCTAGCATCCATATGGCACTATTCGAGGCTCTTTATGGGCGAAGGTGTATATCGCCCATTGGATAGTTTGACGTTGGTGAGGCAGTGATGATAGGGCCTGAATCGGTTCATGAGTCTATGGTAAAGGTTCAGTTGATAAGGGATCGGTTAAAAACCACTTAGAGTTGTTAGAAATCATATGCTAATATGAGGAGAATGGATCTAGAGTTTGAGGTAGACGATTGGGTATTTCTAAAGGTATCTCCCATGAAGCGAGTCATGCGGTTCGGGAAGAAAGGAAAACTTAGTCCTCACTTAGTTGGTCCCTACCGGATTACGAGAAGAGTTAGTAAGGTAGCATATGAGTTGGACCTGCCCTCAGAGTTATCTTCTATACATTCTATGTTTCATGTGTCGCTTTTGAAGATATTTTTGGGGGATCCAATCCTAGTAGTTCCGGTGGACAGCGTCGTTGTCAAGGACAACGTTAGGTATGAAGAAGTTCCTGTGGAAATATTGGACCGTAAAGTTTGGAGACTAAGGAACAAACAAATAGCATCAGTTAAGGTCCTATGGAGAAATCAACATGTTGAAGGAGCTACGTGGGAAGCCGAAGCGGATATGATGGATAAATACCCGCATTTATTCTCTACTGGCTCAGTTTTGACTTGAAGTATCAGTTGTATGCTCTATGACTCTATCTAGTTTTCATGTTCAGTTCATGTGTTCAAGTTTCCTTTATGTGTATGAATATGTATGTGAAGCATGAGATTAGTTAAGCTACGTGATATGAATCGGAGGTAGCTATTCCGTAAGGTTTCAGTTTAAATGATTAGTATTTGAATATGATAATTGCATGTCTCTGTTTCTGCTTGTTTCCTACATTCGAGGAAGAATGTTCCCAAGAGGGAGATATTATAATACCAAGAAAGTGCTTGAGAACTGACCCGGGAGTTAAAAGTTGAAAATTGCTAAAATGGGGAAAATTTCACAAAATGGACCATGGAACGACTCGTGGTATCAAACCTTGGGTCGTTATATGAAGACGTTGGTTAGGTAAGGCTAGGTGGCAGTGGAGACAACAAACGACACAATGACTCGTTGTTGGTAACAACGAGCCATTGTTAGCAGGCGTTGAAGGAGGCTGGGTTTAACAAGAGGCATACGACAGGTCTTCCAACGACTCATTGTGGGATGTAACGACTCGTCGTTACCGGTCATGGTTTGGGTTTAGGAATTTCCAGTGTATGTGAAGGATCATGACATTGACTCGTTGGAGGAAACAAGAGTCGTGGTGAGGCTCATGATAAGAACATTCAGCTTTTATGAAAAGGAAACAACAGTCGATATAACAACCCGTTGTCTCAGAGGACGAGTCGTCCTGTCCGTCCGTCGTCCAGATCCGGAGGCAAGTCCCATGTAGTGCAAGCAACGAGCAACAGAACATGTCATCGTTCCTTCCAATGACCCATTGGTTCCGTCCGTTAGTTCAACCCGGCCAGTTTTCAGGGTAGATTATTAAGGGCATTTCTGAATTTTTCATGTTATGAGACCCTAAACTATGTCGTTTTAGCTTATGAAAGGTGGGTTTTAAGGGGATGATCTATTCTAAGCCTTCATTTATGCATGCATGAGTTTAGAGGGATGATCAAAAAGGTGATTCAAGGTTTTCTTCCCCAATTCCTTTCGATTTCTTCTTGGGTATTCAAGAGAGGTTAAGAATCAATGGTTTTAGGTATGTAATGCTATCAATGGGTGATTTCTTCCACACCCATGCCCATCTTCTATGAGTTTTATGAAAATCTTATTAAAAGCTCATGGGGTTTTGAAGATGATTTTTATAAAAGTCTAATGATTTGATAATGGGTTTTGTGATTTTAGATTCTCATCATAATCTATGGGTTTTAATCATTTTTTATTATTTAAATCAATTATAATTTTATCGATTTTGATTTCTATGAAATTAAGCCTAATTAAGCACGACCTTTGATGAATCGATTTATGATCTTCTCTTCAAATGATGATATTTTCAAACCCAACATGATTTATGATTTGAATCATGGATTTATGATATTACCCATCACGATTTTATGAATTCCAAGATATATGCATGATTTACAA
The DNA here is from genome assembly GCA_018107945.1 of Datura stramonium. Lineage (NCBI taxonomy): Eukaryota > Viridiplantae > Streptophyta > Magnoliopsida > Solanales > Solanaceae > Datura > Datura stramonium. The sequence continues at coordinate 61,725 of JACEIK010004747.1, forward strand.
GTATGTATGAACCTTATAAATTATGAACTATATTTTGACCGACTCACGGGCCTCATTTCATGGCTAGTACACATATGTACAAGAATGTTTATGATTATTATAATTTAACTAGCCCATGAATTCATGTATGTTATACTATGAGCACTATATATGTTTTGGGAGTAGTATCGAACACTGAGTAGGTTCCGGACCTAGGTTCTGCTCCCGACCTCATAAACTACTTGCCACCGTAGGTATGTTGGGACCTCCTATGGGACTGTCCCTGGTCCAAATGACCCTTTTCATGGTGATATCACACTTTTATGGTTCTACCCTTGGCAAGGTACGAACACCCTCCCGACTAGGGTCACAAGTCGAGCTTCATGTGTTCTCATATGGGGTATGTCGGTTAAGAGAATCTCCCATTGTTCCTCATGATTTATGCATGTTATGATTATGTATGTTGGCTCAAGTCATGTTCAATAAAGCTTCCCTCTTATGATTATGATTATGATTGTATTCCGAATGTTTTGAAAACTTTGAGCCTTATGTTATATTACAATATTTATGTTATGAGCATGTTGTCCTACTCTTATGTTCATTTATGAGTTTTAAATATTTTAAATGTCCATTTTACTTACCTTGCATACTCAGTACATTCCACGTACTGACCGCATACTTTCTATGCTGTATCGTTTCATGATACAGGACCCGACTCTAAGGCTTACCCTCCTCAGTAGCTCCTCAGAGTTTGCTTTCAGCTTATTTGGTTAGTCCTCATGTTCTGAGGGACATATGTTCAGACTCTATTATTTATCTTTTAGTTTCAGTATCATAGGGTTAGTTGGGGTATTTTGCCATCAACCCGTCTTTCATGATTAGAGACTTTTCAGACTATAAGTTGTATTTAGCCATAATGTATGCATCATGTATTGTCTTTTCTCTATTATTATGACATATTTACATTTTCTTATATTAAGTCTTCCGCTTACGTGAATGAATGTATGCTCATGCAACAGGTCGACTTGGGGTCTCTCAGGGCTCCTTGTCCCGTGTCTATGATCCGGGTGTACGTGCAGGTCGTGACACTCTAGAAATCCATGTATTGTACGGTGTAGTACTCGATCCCACTCATATGCTCGTCCGGATTCTCCCCTCAAACATGAGCCACTCAGTCAAAATCGCTCGCCCGGATGCTCTCCTCGGGCACGAGCCTCTCATGTTAGGATACTATTACTTTCCTAACCATTCTCAAGCAATTGAATATAGCAGGGTTCATTATTAATACACTCAGGAGTTTAAAATCTACTCCCCTCTTGAATAATTAATAGATCGTCAATCATCTCAATAACAATGTAAAAGAACTATACATAACAACTCAATACAGTTTCATATTGGTTCAATAACCACATCATATCCAAATTACTTCAACAGTTTAATTCAATAGGAAAATCACCATAACAAGCAATGTCCGAAGACCAATCAACATATCATCATTGCACAAACATACATGCCATTATATAAAATCTAACTCCTCTAAATCATAACCTACCTCAATTTTAGGGTAGTAAAAGTCAGCTACTCCGCGGGAGCCTTGCCTTTTCTCAAAGCCTCGAAATGCTCAAAATCTACAACTATTATAGAGCAATTTCATTATTTACTCTTTGAATAAGGGTCTTAAAAGTTCAAGCCCTTCCCTTCAGGGCACTTTAAAAGTAAAACCCCAATTTCACCTAGTTCTAGGCCTCAATTTCAACATAATCCATGTTCTCTAGCAATTAAATCTTGGTGAATGATCATTACCCTCCTTAAACCTCTAATCAAACCACCTCATTAACCCCATGATCTAGCCTAGCCTATCAACCTAGGGTTTCTTAGCTTAGAATATCACCATTAATGATTCTCTATAAATTCTAGAGTCAACATAATCTATCATAGAGGTAGGGATTCAAGAGACTTACCTTGGGAGAGGAATTAAACTATTTCGGGGGAGAAAATCACCTTCAGACCTTAGCCCTTCGTGTTTTAAAAATAATGGGGTATAACCCTAGAAATTCCACTTAAACCCACTTTTTGATTCTCGTCATCCGTTGTAGCGGACCCGCTATGGTGGTCAGGAAATTGCTACAACAGATCCAGCGGTTAATCCCTCATGTTTGTTATGGCAGGACTTTGATCATCACCATGGTTTTATTATAGTAGGAAACTTATCTCTGCAATGGTCCTCCGAACCAGTAGCTCCTACAGAATCATCAATTTACACTAGCTCCCTCCATAACACTTCTCTAACTGCTGTCTTGCCTCATTTAGAAAGTTCTAGGTTTAATTTTTCCTTGGAATAACATACGGGTCGTTACAATGGTCAGGTCATTACAGGTATCCTTCATGATACCATCACAGTATATATCCATATACTTTCATGGTACCACTGGTGGCTACTTATGCTCAAAAGGTCTTCAAACTCATAGTGAGGCATGACTTGTAATTACTTTAGTCGATTGGTCATTTCAGGAATTGGTATAGGAAGGTCAACTTTGATATAATTAATTTAGTTTGATGATCTATTTAGTAAGTCATAAGAAGGGTGGAGGGGCACATAGTGTCTTTCTCTTATCTAACTTTTTTTTTACATAACTTTTCAAACTTCAAGGGATTATAGTCGATTTTAATAAGGTATGCTTAATATTTGAAGTTTGAACTATGATCCTAGATAAGGTTTTTGAATGTGTCGTCGAGCTCGGTTGAGGCCGAGAACATGTAACCACCCAACTAGTTATTTTGAGTTCTAGAGCCTCTTTCCCATACTTAATCCCTTCCATAGGTTCATTTAGTAATTTATGACTTTCAAGTGTGGGTGACATAGGTTTAAGGGACTTGGGAGCATTTTGAATCATTTGAACCTAAACTAGTGGATTATAGTTTGTAGAGTCGATTAAAGTTAACATTTCGAGTAAACAAGTTTGGATTCATAATTTAAAGGTTCCAATAGATTCATATGATAATTTTGGACTTTTTTGTATGATAGAATTGGGGCTCGAGAGGCCCAACTACTATTCGGCACTATATCATAAAAATTCAGAATTTAAACTTCATAGGTTTAACTTGAGGGTTAACTTTATGTTTTATAATCTCTCTTTGTGTTTTGAGACTTTCATTAAGTCCATATTTGGGATGATTTGGAAAGATTCTGGTGAGTTTTGATTGTGATGTAATTGTATTTGGTGCTTGGAAGTCCTATTGAGCATAAATGGTACCACACTAAGCAAATGAGAATAAAATTGTATTTTTACTAAACCACCATATCCTTATCATGATATTGGAATCATAGGATCAACAATCATCTAATTCTGAGATCATATGAGAGAGCTATGGTCATTTTAGCATAAAAAGCTAGTGTTAAGTCTGGTTGGTCTAGTGCGATCACAATTGCAAAGTTTGATCCATAATTGCGGTGCTGCAAAGCAAACTTATCACAATTGTGAAGAATGAATCGTGATTGCGACAACCCTTGTATATAAAAGTTGGTAGATTTTGGAATTTTGATATTTTCAATATTTTGGAAGCTAGAGAGCTCGAATTGAGGCGATTTTCTTGTACAAATATTAGTTAAGTGATTTTGCCTTAATTTTGATTATTTTACAAGAATACCCATTATTTTTCATGCTTAGATTCATGGATTTAAATGTTAAAGTTAAGATTTTATCCCTAGGTGTAAAAGGTATGAATATTGAGGATTTGAAGGATCTTCTGATATCGGATTTGAGTTTCGATCATAGTTTTCAGCTTGTGTAAGTATGGGTAATGTGTTTTTAAATTAATGTAAAATTATTTTTCCTTTAGGGATCTAATTTAACTTTTTGAATAACTTTTTAGTGTGAGCCAGTGTGTATTATAATATGGGTATCGTTGGACTCATTTAATCTTGCAAAGTAATATTTTTTTATAGTTTAGACTCATGTGATGGTTTCCGAATATGGAAGAGCTTTCGAAAAGATCAATGTTTTCAAATTTAGGTAAGTTAAGACTTGACATTTTGATGAGGGATATTTTCCTCAATTAAATAACTAATGATTAAATTAAGGATAAAAGGGTGAAGCATATGTGAGGTGATGAGTGCTTATATGAGAATTAGGTGATATGTTAAGGTTATTGATTTATTTGATTAATTGATAGAATTTCATACTAAGTGAGGATTATATGAATATTAATGCCATTTTGGGCATCATTTAGAGTAATGTGCATATAGGTTGACATGTTTAGCTTAAAATCACACTTTTATTTGTATGGCATGCATTGTTATGTGATTTAATATGACATTTAGATATGTTATATGAATCACGTGGAGTCTGTTCATGCCAGTTTATGAGATATGCATGTTCTGCATATGTGCTGATTATGAGATATGCATGTTGAAATTATCTA
>JACEIK010004747.1:70974-126479 GCA_018107945.1 Datura stramonium
GTTCAGTTCGGTCCGATTTTCATTTTTTTGGTATTTATGCCCATCACTACTTTAAGGTACCTAATGTCCAAAAAAGATGCTAAACCTAGATTGATTCAGTGGGTGCTTTTTCTCTAAGAATTTGAGTTTGAGGTTAAAGGTCGGAAGGGAACGAAAATTAGGTAGCGGATGCTTTATCTAGTCTCGAGTATGAAGCTAGGGAAAGGGAGGAGATTTATATTAATGATTCCTTCCCAGAAGAATAGGTACTAGATGCATCACAGGATTTGATTTCCTGGTTTGCCGACTTTGCAAATTATTTGGTTAGCGATATGATACCGGCAGACCTAACTCCTCAGCAGAAGAAAAAGTTCCTATTCGATGCCCAAAGATATTATTGGGATGAGCCATATTTATTTCGCATCTGTGCAGATAGAATCATTCATAGGTGTGTGCCTAAAATAGAAATGCTGAGCATTCTGGAAGCCTATCATTCATCTCCTGTTGGGGGTCATCATGCTGGTATCAGGACTGCACATAAGATTTTACAATGCGGGTATTATTGGACCTCTATTCATTAAGATGCATATGACTTCGCCAAGTCTTGTGATCAATGCCAAAGGTAAGGCGGTATTACCCGTAAACATGAGTTTGCCACTGATCTCCATCTTGGAAGTTGAGTTGTTTGATGTGTGGGGCATTGATTTCGTGGGCCCATTTGTTAGCTCATATGGAATGAAATACATCTTGGTGGCAGTGGATTATGTCTCCAAATGGGTGGAGGAAATTGCATTACTAAACAATGAAGGCAGGAGTGTTACAGTATTCCTTCGGAAGCACATTTTCGACAGGTTTGGCACTCCTAGAGCTATTATCAGTGATGGTGGATCCACTTTTGTAACCACCTCTTCGGGACACTGTTGGAAAAATATGGTATCAAGCATAAGATGGCCACACCTTACCACCCTCAGTCAAGTGGACAAGTGGAAGTTTCGAGCAGGGAAATCAAGACCATCTTGGTCAAAACAGTGAATACTAGTCGGACAGACTGGTCTAGGAAGCTCGGCGATGCATTGTGGGCTTACCGAACAGCTTATAAGAACCCCATTGGTTCATCTGCGTACCAATTGGTTTATGGAAAAGATGCCGTTTACCGGTTGAACTAGAGCATAAGGCATTGTGGGCTCTAAAAAAGTTGAACATGAACTGGAATGAAGCAGTCAAGCTGAGGCTTAACTAGCTTAATGAGCTGGATGAATTCCAACTTAGAGCTTATGAGATTGCGGCCATTTATAAAGAAAGGATGAAGATTTACCTTGATAAGAAGATTGCAAAAAGGGAGTTCACCCCAGGTGATTTGGTCCTACTGTTCAACTCAAGACTATTGTTGCACCCTGGGAAGTTGAAATCTAGATGGATTGACCATAAAAAATAGTACATGTATCTCCATATGGTGCAGTGGAACTTGAAAATAAAGAAGGAAAAAGGTTCAAAGTGAACGGGCAAAAATAAAGCTATATTTGGGAGATGTCAAAGAGTTAAGAGGAATAGAGGTAGTATACCTTGATGATTCTTGAAGAATCACAAAATCCACATCGTGCCGCGATGTTAAATCAAGCGCTTCATAGGAGGAAACCCATGAACGGCAAAGTCTGAGTAGCCTCAAGTATGTTTGTACTTATGATTTTTTGATCCGTTTGAGGGTTTTTTTTCTCGGGTATGCTAGATAGTAGAACCAGTATGTTTAGGATTTTATTTTCTTATTTTGTGATTTTTGTTTAATTAGAAAATAACTTAGGAGTACTCAGCCAATGAAAATGCACTAGTATTGATTTTTGAAAAAATTGACTCTGTTTAAAATTTTTTGATGCATTAGTTATGTACTTGTGACTGCATGTATGATTTCTGTGGATCTTTTGATGTCATTTAGTTTATTATCACGAGGAGGTCTTGTTAAGCCAAGTGTAAACCAGATAGGTAAGGTGAATATAAGTTATGTGCCATGAGTGAGTGAGGTGTAATACTTAGTTCAAGTACTTTGTTGAAGATCTAGAACTTGCCTGGTTGGTCTTTGCATAGGTTAAGGATGACAGGTTAGGATATGATCATAGGACGTTCTTTGTTAAGCTCACTTTTAGCCTAAATAACCCTACCAAAATCATATGATTTCCTTAATCCCAATTTTGAGCCTATTATAGACCAATTTTTCTTTGATTAACCAATGAACCGTACCCATTTTTTATAATGAACCTATTTTGGCCCTGGTCCTTCCTTGAATATTGTGAACCTCAACATAGGCGAAATTTCTAAGTTGATGGTGGCTAGAATAGAGGTGCATAAATGGTGGAAACGAGAAAAAGGGAAAGAAAAGAGAAAAGGTTAAAAATGAGGTGTGGTGTGAAAAGAAAATTGGAAAAAGAAAATTCAAAAGAAAAAGAAAAAACAAAGTAAAATGCCTGAAAAAGTTGAAAATACACCACACCCTACAAATGCACATAAAAGAGGTGAAAAGGAAAGAAAAGGAATGAAAAGCATAACGGGTGAAATAGGTGAATGGTGAAGCCAATGTATGTAGTGCCACGGAAGGGATAGTCATTCATGAAATCCTTAGTATTTATAATGTCTAGCCCTAAAGCCTACATTACAAGCCACAACAAGTCCTATAGTGATCCTAATCCGACCGTCTGATAAACTGAAGCAGAGAAAATAGGAGCAAGCTTATGGTATCTGATACAGAGTATTTGAGACTTCTTTGTGAGAGTGAGCATCTTGCTTGTTTAGTCCCATGCAATATTTGATAATATATTTGTGAGTGGGGACTTCATTTGTTGTGAGGGTACATGAATTATGTTTACTTTTACCATTGGTCTATGTGAAAAGCATCGGTGATGACTTGATTGCCTGTTGATAGCTAGATGACATGTCTTGATTCATGTTTCATGTTTTGTGGTTGCTTGTAGTACATTAGCTAATGTTGGTTCATGGAAAAGGGTCAAAAATTATTGAATGTATAGTGAAAGTTTTGTTTGGTATTGGCTATAGTATCCTAGGTTTATTTTCTAGTTGAACATCGTATTTAGTTTTTCTTTTCTTCGCCTGAGGACATGCAAAAGTCTTAAGTTGAGGGTGTTGATGTGCTGTGAATTTACATCACTTTTGACGCTCAAAACTAAGAAAATAGTATGGACTTAGATATGTTTATATGGATATAAGACACTTTTTCTTTGGTTACAAAGACAAATAGGTGTTAGAGTAAGAATATGCAAAAGATAGCCTGAAAATGCAGAAAATAGGATTAAGTCATAACTCTCAATACTAGCCGTAGGATGGTACTACGAACCATACTGCAGATCGTGAGAAGTTTCAGATGGCTAAGTATGAAGAGTGCATCCTACGATTCTCAGTACGAGTCATACATTGCTGGTACGGGCCATAGTGTAGAAGTCGTGGAAAGATTTAGAAGATTTACACAAAAGGCTGACTCCTGATATGGATAGACAGTATGAGTCGTGGCATCAAGGTGCGAGTTGTACCATAGCTCTCGTGAAGAACTTCAAAAAAATTAAAAAGTCTCAGAGTCAAGACCACAGAAGCACAATATGACTCATAGGATGCATGTATGAATCGTACCAAGGGCCAACACTTAGCCAAATTTCAGCTAGCCAATGACATACAGGAAGCAGGTACGACCCGTACATACCTGCGACAGGTAGTAAGATTGGTCGTGACACAGGTGGCATCAGTTATGGAAATTCACCCTGTTAGCCTAGGAAAAGGATTTTTATGTTTGTATAAATACGTTTTATGTTTTATTTTCATTAGAGTTGATTAGACAATCGTTAGTTAACATTAGAAGATGTGAGAATTGAGGGATAGAATATAGAATTGAGTTGGTTGACTTGTGATCAACCTTTTCTTGATTTTCTCTTGATATTCATAATTTGTTCTTGAGGATTTTTCCGATTTACTTAAAGAAGTTTTTCTCTCATCCATAATTATAAGTATTGATTTATGTATTTAATTAGGAATGCAAATCACCATCTTGCAACTATGAGAGAATAAAATCTCCATAGCTAGGGTTGTGGGAACCATGGTGGATTAACAAGCTAGGGTTGTATAAAAGTGATTCAACACCAATGCAAAACACATGTATAATAATTTCTTCATGCTTAAACATTTCTTAACGGTGTACAACGTTAGGACTTGCCCAAATTCTTTACTTTCTTGAGCCTAGAGAGGTAGAGATTAGGAAAAGAGAATTACAACAAAGCCTTGATCTTGATGATTATTGTATTAACTTGAGTTGCGGTTTTAGGATAGTTAAATTTGGGAAATATTGATAACGGTTAGTTTGTAATCGCTCATGAGACCTGACTCGGTGATTGAGTATAGTCATTCAATAGGGATGAACCGGTCGTTTGAATGAACCTAAGTTATTAGTTCTACAAGTAAGCATTGGTGATGATCACGTATGTATATCCGAAGCAGTTATGAACCCATGGGAAATACAAACTCTAGTTATCTTTCATCCTTGATTTCAACCGAAGTTTCAACAGTTATTTTTAATTATTGTTTTCTTTAGAACCCCCAATTTAGAGTAACTACCCAACAAGTTCACTTACCGGCATTAGTCTAGATCTTCCATATTCCCTGTGGGTTTGACCCCAACCTCTAGTTGAGTTCTTTATTGACAACATCCACTTCATACTTCGATAGGAGGTATGGTTTGAGCGTTATCAGCATTGCACGGTCAATATTTAAAAAATTATTTAGGATTATTTATTATTTTATCTATTTGAGTACATTAAATCTAATTATTTAAAAAAAATTACAATTGTAATATTATTTCTTATGCAATGTACCCTAAAAAATAAAGTCAAAGACAGTAAAAACTTATGCACATTGATATCTATATCAACTTTATAAATATAAGATATATCTTCTCGCATATTCTTCTGTTACTAAATTATAATTAATTATTGCACATTCTTATTCTAAATACGATATAATTATAGTAAATTAATATGATTTAATGTAACAATTGATTATGGATAAATTTTTACCTTCAATCACCTTAAAACGTTACTTGGCTATTGATATTTTTTTTATTGAAATAGGCTTATATTTTTAATACTGTATACCTAAATTTCATGCACAAAAGAGGACTTATCTTGAATCTTGTAATATTGCATGCCATTTAAATGTGATTGATGCAGAAAATAGTACAAATATTATTATTGCAATATTCATTCAAAGTAGTCTTAATACCTATAAATCCTTCTATTTTTTAGGTTCTTTATTATCTATTCATCTATTCATTAAAAACGTATTAATATATTTTGAATAAAATTTTGTAATCAAATTTCCTACTGCTTAAGCTTATTATGATTCCAATTTCTAAATAAAGCTAAATAAACATAATAAGATTCATATAAAATTTATAGTTAATTTAATTTGATTTTATTTACTGATTTTAATTTGATTGTAATTTATGAACTTTAACAGAGACAGGTTCTTTGTAGATAATACAAAAATATAAGATTTATTCTCGTTTTAGCTTTTCAAACTTTATATATGTTCATAGTTTTGATTTTCTGTTCATCATTAAAATTCGTCATTTAGTTGCAGCGTGGTGCTCTTAAAAAACTCAATCATTTAAGATATCCTCTCAAAAGCTCAATCATTTAAGATATTACACACCTTAAATGCTTTGAAAGTAAAAATATTCTCTAATCATATTATTATCAGCCTATCTTTTGCATCCTCTCTAACAGCTTATCTATCACCCATAAATCTCAATCTCAAGAAATAATTCAATGTTTATGAAAAGAAAAATTGGAGTACATCAAAATTGAGTCAAAATATATATGTTCTTTTTTTAAAAATGAGCTTTAGTATTTAAATATCAATGATCCATTATTTAAAAAGTGCATATGATTAGTAGAGTTGTAATGACTCGTCTATCATTATGGGAAAGTAAGTCCAAAATATTCTATTTTCGCCTAGGCACATGGAAAAAAGTAGTGAGTGAGTGATAACTAGATTTGGGTTTGAGGAATGGGAAAAGGTACAACAAAATTCAAGCTACTGGTTAATGGGGGACCGCTGCAGCGGTAGGAGTGCCGCTGCAGCGAGACCGCTAGGACGACCGGAGGTTCACTGTACCGGAAAAGGAGAAGTAGCCGTTGGGTTTGCCATGGCTGGTCCTGTCCGCCATAACGGGTCTGCTACAGTGGAAATGCAACTACTTTAGCGGATGATGGGAAGCAGTAAGACAGTTTTAAGTGGGGATTTCGGGGTTTTACACCCACAACACTAAGGCACGACTTTTGAGAAGGGTGAAGGCGATTTTCAAAGGTTGAAGCGATTGTTAATCCCAAGATAATAGTCTTAGCTAGTTTTCTTCTCTTTCAATTTTATAACACCCTACAATCAATGGGTAGTCTTAGACGACGTTCTTAAAGGTAGAAACCCTAGGTTATGAAAACTAGGGGGAATTGAAGGAAAAAGGAACAAGTGTTGATTTCTAAGCCTAAAAGTGGGTAATTATCACTTTCTAAGAGGAATGTGACTATAGAACGCCTATCTCCTTATGGTTTAAAATCTATAAATTGATAAAGGTAGAACTTTTTTGCATTAGAACTGAATAGGAAGGGTGTTTGGAGTACAAACTTAATGTAAGAGGAATAGAATAACCTAGGAGGGAGAGAAACATGTTAAATTAACCTTAGAATATTGAAGTGGACTATGATATAGGGTAGAGTGGGGTAGAATTGAATTTATAGACCCTAAATGAAGAATAGATGATTGATTATTGTTTATTTTCTATGTTTAGACTTTGAACGTTCGGAGGAGATAAGAAAAGGCAAAGCCCTAGAGGAGTAGATATTTTCTCTAGTAGATATTTTCTCTTACCCTGCAATTGAGGTAGGATATGGTTTTATAAGGAGCTAGACCTTATATAATGATTTGCATATATGTGAATGATAACATGCCTAGTTGGTCTTCAGACACACTTTTTCGTTGATATCATGAAGTGCGAAATATGTTTGTAAAATAAACTTGAGATGATGGTTGTCAATAATGTTGTGTGAATTGAGTGTATTGAGATGTTCTATGTGTTCTTTTGAATTGCCATGTAAGTGACTGAATGTTGGTAAGTATAACCAAGTTGATGAAGGTAATATGATGCCTCCCAAAAGGCATACAATTTGACCGAATGACAACACATACAATATGAGAATGAAAGAGGATAACGTGCTTTATCCTGAGATGAGTGGCTCATGCTCGAGGGGAGTATTCGAGCGAGCAATCATGATTGAGTGGCTCATGTTCGAGGGGAGCGTCCGAACGAGCAAATGAGTGGGAGCGAGTACCATACTGGTATAGTATATAGATTTCTAGAGTCCTCTGCACGTCTTGATTGAAAAGGCAGAAATAACACCCTCTGACATGTGTGTACAATGGTAAGTGTGAGTGAGAGTACGGTGATGTGACCGAGGCGTGTGCCCTCCACCTTACTGAAGTGAAGTTAACAAAAATAAACTAATTGTTGATGGATTCCTAAGTGTATCCCACGTGCTAATGTTATGAATTGATTGTTGAGGATGTGTGTTTATATTCAATGAGACAAATTGATAAACTATTATTATGAATTCATGTGTGTATCCATGTTCTAATGTAATGAATTGATTGTTGAGGATGTATGCTTATATTCAATGAGATAAGTTGATGAATTATTGTTATGAATTCATGTGTGTATCCAACCTGCAAAGTTGAGGAATTGATAGTTAGGTTTTTGTCCTGTGTGCACTTATTCGGAATTGATAATTTGACCTTGAGAAATTGCTAAGTATGGAATCTTGACAACTTGGTTGAGCTACTGCCTACACAGTATTGCTGAAGCAGTAATCTTACTGCTACGGTGAGACTGCCACCGCAGCCACATTTTCCGCTGCAGTGAGGCCTAATTTAGTGAGCAGGCCAGCTTAGACCTTATCCTGAACAATGCTAAAGAATAGGGATGTTACACCCCAAAATTATTTTTGATGATTATTTGATGGTTATATGTCATATTAAGGGAATTATGGATCGTATGTTGTCCGTAGGTGAGGAGGAAAACATGTGCAAAGGGAAAAGCGAAAGGGAAAAGAAGAGTATGTGAAGTTTGTAAATAAGGGTCAACTTAAATGATATATCTCCAAAATATAATGATTCGTAGGTCCTATGGCCTATCAAATGAAAGATATTTTAGCCTAGTTTACAAAGGAAAAACTCGCTCATCAATCGGAGTTTGGAATAAAAAGTTATGCTCATTTGAAGACTGCATCGCTGCCTAGAAAACGCCCATGCGCGGGCGCGAGACAGCAGTGCCAGGGCGCGCGCGAGAGGGCACGGGCTGAACGGCGCGCACACGGCACCGCCCAGCTTGCCTATATAAGTACTTTGAGCTAAAATCATTTCTACTCCGTTTCACCTCATTATTTTTCAAAATTCAATTCAAAGCCCTATCACAGGGTGAAAGGATATCCCAAGTAAGAAACTTCACTCTTGTCTATTTTGGGCTTTGTAAAGAGAACCTTGGAAGGAAGTCATGACTTGTTGTCGTCTTGTGGTTGATTGTGGTATTGCTGCGTTTTTAGATGATTCTAGGTAGAGGAAACAGTAGGGAGTTTACCCTACTAGCTGATAACCTCTTAAAGAAAGGGTAAGTAATTCCCTTTTTTGATTTCTTTAAGTTTATGAGGTTATAACTTGGAGAATGTTGTAGTATTGTGTTAGTGTTTCTTTGTGTGTTTTGTGGCATGTTGTCGCTCAATTTTTCCTTAACTTTGTTGCAGCTTTAAAGCTCTGTTTGCCGGCTTGTAAATTAGACTTGGAAGGATCCGTAAGTAGTAAGCTTGAAAGAAGATTTTCGGCAAAATTAGAGTCGATATTCCAAGGTATGTAAAGACGTCTTATTCTTATTTTCCAAGCACGAAATTTTGTTGTCGATCAAGATAATGTTCCTATGTTTTCGTCTATTGAGGTATACATGATTCTGCCCAAAGTATTACAAATACTTCATAGAAGGCATGAAGAGTTGGGGCCATGCTTGAAGTGAATGAATGTGAAGTGAAGGTGTATTGTTTACGATTATGGTTGTGGTTTGTAAATCAGTCTCGAAGTCCCCCCAAGATGGGCACCGCGAGCCGGTCCTTTATATTATTTCATGCATGTGATATCAAATGTGTTCAAAATTCTAGTTGCCTATGTGAAATTTTTAAAAAGGCAAGAAGACGACACGTAAACGAACTTAACGCTTGTGAAATTTAAGCGAAATAAGGGTAAATGAGAACAATGAAATGAAAATTTCTTTATAATAGTTATCCACCCTCTTAAGAACATGTTCTTACAGTATATAAGGCCAATGGGAGATTCCTTGATTTCTCTTCCCTTTGTCTAACCGACTAGTTAACGAGTTTTCGAACAAATCGATACGTTGAACTTTAAAGATAGAACTTGAATGTGTAATTATTGATATTTATGTGAAACCATCCTTTTGGGCAGGTTATACACGCTTATTAATGTTATAAAGTTATATGAAAATAAGTATATTATTTACACTTATTCCTACGTTCAAGTTACACGCTAGGGTAACAGGAATTGTCTTTAGAGTGCCGCCAGAACACGTAATCCTTGTGCTATATGAACCTCCCGAGAGTCGACAAGGAATTAAGTTAAATAAGTGATATACATACGTTATGTGGTAATGATATAATGAGTATTAGATGACTAATTCTGTATAACCGCCTAGAGTTGAACGTTTGTAAAATAGCAACTTAAGTTAAAGAGAAGCCTTCGCTATACCCCTAAAATGCTTATGTTAAGTTATCGATTCTAAGCATTGGAAATTGTCTTCCATGATCGAAAAGGGTGATCCGGCGGAGCTTCTAATCCATTTGTAATGATTTGTTTTCTTGAGCTCCTAAGTAATTACAGTAAGTTGTGGAAAAGCCAATCCAAATGATATCCAAATTATGGTTATAAGTCTTTAATTGCCTATAAGGTAGAACTTGGAGAGTTGCTTATGAATTATCAAGTTTAACAAATCCAAATCTCATTTTCTTAAGTAATGCCTACTTCTAAGTTATGTTGAAGTGTATTATGCTAAGAAGTTTTCAAGAGATCACCTCGAGAATCATGCTACTGTCTCGATCAAGTATTTGAAGTTGCGTGATCAGTCAAGAACTTAACTTTTATATGTCTTTTCCAAAGAAGAAGTCTTAATGTATATGATCTTCATATTATAACATACAATGAATTTTTTTCCAAAGCTTATATTCAAGTGATTTATCTATATGTTTAGTTTGTTGAGTTATCATTTGAATTCCCTAAATTCGGAAGAGTGATTCTCCCATGTACCAATGTTCCTAATATCTAAGTAAGTATAAGCACAAAATATGTAAAAATGATCGCCATAGAACTTCTAATCCCAGAAGTCACCTGAGGTCGCTAGCTAACTATCACGAAGTATACGTTATAAAGAAGTCTTATACGTTGTATGTCTATAATTTAACCCTCAACTCTACGTATATGTTAAACGTTATGACAATAACTCCAAGCTTCAAGTTATGTTCCATGTTTTCCCGCAAATAAGACAAATGAACTAAGAACTGCATGTGCTCATCGACGTGATAAGATTGGCAATGAAGTTCCAATGTATAGTTGTCGATACATGTAAAGGAACCACCCTATGGGCAGTATATATGTAGTTCCCGCATGTCAAAGGATTGTATAGAAATAGGAATCTATGTGCTTCTACTCAAGCGATACGTTAAATTGGTAAGACTATCTATAGGACATTTGCCAGGCCTCTAAAATTCTTATGTTGGCTAAACCTCCGAAGGTCCGTCGAGTCACCGAGTTGACATGTTTGTATATAATTTGGATAGCTTTACATGATATATGTGCACATTTTCTAAGTTTACATGGTATATGTGCTCACTTTTATTTATATGTTAGTTTAAAGAGACCGATTACTTAATTACGTATTAAGCATTTGTCATTTCAATGCTTCATGTGTTAAATTGACTGGGTATGTTTCTTTATCGTTCCATTAATGATTACATTTAGAATGTTTTTATTTTACCCCAAGATTGCACCTATTGGAGATGTTTTTATTTTTACCCCAATATTGCACACCGGCTGGAGATATTTTTATTTTTACCCAGATGTACACCTACTGAGATGCTTTTATTTTACCCTATTGCACAATCGATTGAGATATTTTTATTTTACCCCGATATGAAACATCGATCGGAGATCTTTTTTATTTTACCTAAGTAGGGTACAATCGGCTGGAGATATTTTTGTTTCACCTCAATGTGCTACACCCGTGGACTAAGTTTATATATGGATTTACGATTGGTTGGTCACTGCATTAATTATAGTTCTTCTTATGTATTTCTTAATTGCATTTTCATCTTATTATGTAGTTATCGTTTCGCTTCCGTGATTCCAGGTTGTTCCCATTCCTTATTCCTTGTTCAATATTCAGCTCCGCTTATGTTATAAAGTAAGCGATATCAATTACAGGTTACATAGTTCCAAGTTATATTTATCCTCTATTTATGCTGAATTAGTTATTACAAGATTGTTATCTCATGGTTACGCCAGCCTTTACATACCAAGACATTTCATTCGTACGACATCCTCTGCTGGGGACTCCGCATTCTGTACGCAGTGCAGAGCCTTGATGGCCACTGGAGAAGCAGCCTTCATGAGATCAATAGATGGTTGGTATGTGCTCCTTTTCTTCCGGAGCTAGGGCCTGCTTATTTTTATGCTTGGAGTTTTTGAGATACAAGTATGGGTGGGTCTTGTTTGCTCCACCAGGCCCGCCTTACTTTTTAGAGGCTTTGTGGAATTAGTGTGTACACCAAGATTCGGGCCAGGCCACCTGTCAGCTTTTTGTTGTTTAGCTTTAGCATACTCATAGCCTTGTTTGCATTTCTGTTGTTTATCATGTATTGTTGAGACATTATGGGTCCGCCTTGTGCTCCGCTTGGTTAGACAAAGGCTGAATTACCAAGTGTTATGTTGGCGTATGTCATATAGCCGGTTTTCCACAACAAAGGTGTATGGGGGAGCCGGGCCGCGTCGGCCCCTGCCAGTGGGCGTGACAAGGGTTGTGCAATGATTTATTGTTTTCAAGGAATGTATGTTGCTGTTTCACTTATATATTCATTACTATCTAAGGTTGGCTGAGGATGTTTAACAATATATTGTGTCGTATCGATGCTACTCCTCGCACTTCTTTTTGAGTGCACTCAAGCATTCGTGAAGTTTCACTTGACCTCATTTGTAGAAGTCAAAAAGAAATCTCGAGGGTAAGCCGGTTTAGGTTTGTTTTCGGCTGTTGCGCTCTTTTGAAGAAGATGTTTCTATTCGACATAAACTTATTTATTTTTGCTTTTTGTTCCTGTGATCAGGATTAGCTAGATGTCATCCGTATGATGACTTTCGCCAGATGTGCGAGAGATGTCAGTAAAGTATTTATTGCATTTTAAAGATTCCCGCTATTGAAATGGATGAACAAGCGGTTCACCACCAAGGGGAATTAGTGTGGGTACCACTATGACCACTTGGGTTGTGATAAAGATGGTATCAAAGCCCAGGTTCATGGATCTCATTGTACGAGGATGAGTCAACAGGTCTCACTGGACGATGCAGATGTCCGCTACTTATCTTCTAAGGCTACAAGACCTTAGGAAAACTCCCTTCCTTCTCTCTCCTTCATGCTATTACTCGATTACAATTGGTAATAGTGATCCGGAAAGTATCTAATAATTCTTTCTTTCTTTCTCTCACAAACTGTGAGGACACGTACATGAGGAGTCAGAGAAGAGACACCAGAGCCAAAGGGTGGCAGCCATAGCTCATGGCAAGAGGATGAGGCCAAGGTTGCGATCGAAGGCTTGCTTCTTCCAGAGAGGAAGGGCCCATGCTCCGAATCCCGTTCAGGAGAAATCGAATCCCCTATACCTCTAGCACAGAGTAATGCAGTGGAAAGCAGAGAGGTAGAGGTACTGACATAGGGAGATACTCAGAGCATCTATGCTTCTTCAGGTCCCTGGGACGTGATAAATTTTCTTCGGAGTGATCCTCATGGGTAATATAGTATCAAGAATCAACAAGGTAGCATTCGGGGTACAACCAGCAAGAACAGAGCTCCTCGCATGGAAGACCTTTCTGAGGTAGTTATGTTTCCAAGACCTATCGCCATTAATGACTCGGGTTGTGCATAATTTATTCGAGGTCTACAAAGCATAGCCTTCCGTACTCGATGTAAGATGCCAAGCTCTAGTGGAGAGCTGCTTGTGAAGTGTAGATTAAGGTGGTCATCAGCACGACATGGGACTCGCCTCACTATACTTTCCTAGAGAAGTATATGCCCTGTACCTTGAGAGATCGTGAGGCGAGATGCGTTTACCATCATTGAGCAAGGAACTTCCCTCGCTGTGCCTCTATGAGGCCCGATTTCACTCATTGTTCCGGGCATGCTCTCGCCATTACTACCCATATTGGAGGAGAAGATCGTGCCAGAAGGGCCCGAATGTGGGACTCCAATTGTCGCCTGGCGTATGGTCTTAAAGGCCTAAGCCAGGAAGGCCCGAATGTAGAAATCCGCCAGCTCGCGTATGGTCTCACGGTATGACATTCTAGGAAGTGGTGGAGTATGTGAAGAATGCGGAGGGAGTTAAGTAAGATTTTTGCGTGAGGAATGCCGAGAAGAAAGCTCGAAAGATGGGAAACTTTAGTGGTTCTCGTTGCTGGGATTTCTGGGTTTCCCGTGGGTACTGCACCTAGTTCAATTGGTTATGTAGGTATTAGCTCCGAGGTTCGCCATGGACCAATAAGCACTCTACAGCACTTGGGAACACCGATTATTAGCTCGCATTTTGGGCTCGCCCTATTTTTTCGATCCATCCTGCAGCTAGTGCTCGATAAGGTATGTTATGAAAGCGTGGGTGCTATGGCCACGTTCGTAGATGGTGTCCTAAGTTTTGATAGGACGGATATATTATTTCACATCCAAATGAGCTCCAACTAGTCACAGGGAGGAGGTAGTGCCTTTAGCGGTGGATCACCCCCTCGCCTTGGGCGTGGTCGCCGCTGAACAAGAGGAAAATTCTTAGCCTCGTAGAGAGGGAGTGCTCGGGACAGTAGGGTGGTAATACTACCCAACAGTAGGGAGTACAACCTTAGGGCGGTCTCAGTGTGTATCCATAACTTCTATACGATTTCCCGATTGACCTGGAGAGGTAGAGGCTTTGGGAATACGCTATCACAAAAGTATCTTTGTATGTGCGTAATGACTAATGCTTTATTTGATCTCGACTTGTTTTCATATGTGTTTTCTTATTTTGTCGTGGGGTTCAATCTTATTTGTGATATCCTTGATGCCCCGATTCATGTTTCTACTCCCCGTTGAGGATTCTCGTAATAGTAGATGTGGTTTATCATGCTTGTTCGCAGGGCTTTGCGGGCTATGAGACACTATAGATTTGGTGATCTTTGACATAGTAGAATTTGATGTCATACTAGAATGAGATGATTACCCGTTTACCATGCCATTTTAGACTGCCATGTTAATATAGTCACTATAGAGATGTTGGGGATGTCTCGATTAGAGTGGAAGGGGGATTGTAGCCCTGCCCACAGCTTCATTCTGTATTCACACTCTAAAATTAATGGAGTGAGGGTGTTGGGCTTATGCATCTGTGTACTCCTGATACCAGCCAGAGGTCCTCCATAGAGTCTGTTCCGATAGTTCGTGAGTTTCTAGAGGTGTTTCTCAGGATCTTGTCTGGCATGTCGACCGCGACGACATCAATTTCTATATAGATTTGTGGTTGTAACCCAACCTATTTCATACTACCATATAGAATGACACCAAAGGGAGTTGAGAGGAACTCAAGAACAAGCATAAAGAAGTTGCTTAGTAAGGGGTTTATTCAACCAAGTAGTTCTCCACGGGTGCTCCTTGCGTTATAAAGAAGAAAGATGGTAAAGATGCGGATGTGCATTGATTACCATTAACTGAATAGGGTTATCATTCAAATAAATACCCCCTCCCCCGAATAGATGATTTGTTTTATAAACTTTAGGGTGTAGTAATGTTCTCTAAGATTGATTTAAAGTCAAGGTACTACGCCTAAAAATCTCAGGCCGAGGATATTTGAAGACAACTTTTCGAACTAGGTATGGGCATTAAAATTCCTAGTCATCTCATTTACTAATCCTCTAGAAGCTTTCATGAGCTCCGATGGAATGGTATCTTCAAACTTATCTCGGACTTTTTTGTAATCATTTTCATTGACAATATTTTGGTGTATTTCAAGACTAAGAAGGAACATGCTGAGAATCACTTAAGATTATTTTGGGGCTACTAAAGGAGAAGAAACTATATGCAAAGTTCAACAAATGCAGAATGGTTGGAAACCGCAGCTATTTTGGGGCAAGTAGTCTCCTAGAAAGGGATTAAGGTGGATCCACAAAAGGTGAAAGCTGTCCAAAATTAAGCCCACTACAATGACAAAGGGTTCATAGCTTTATGGGTCTAGCTAGTTATTATCACCTATTAGAAGATTTCTTGTAGCTATTGTGTCACGCCCATCCCGGGAAGCATAACTAACACCTAATTCCACACTCGGACCCCGAGCCGATCTAGATGGACATATACACTCGGGTGCACACCAAAGAACATACATAATCAAGAAAAAAATCAAGTATATCTCGGCTTAAAAAAGCCTCGTTGACATGACCGCAATATAAACACCTGGGCTAATGTATATTCAACACCCAAACAAGCCACAATAATAATAACATCCTAGCGGACCGACAAGACCATACTGTCTAAAACAAATAAAGCAGGAGGTGGACAAATATACAAGGACCATAAAGGTCAGCCATAATGCTCAAACAATATAATCGAGCTAACATGGACACAATTACTTCTATACAATCTCATTGTCTCGCAAGCCACTAAGGAGTACATAGTTGCTCTGGGAAGGCCTCGACCTACCCAAAAGAGCTATATCGCAAAAGATAGGCAAACCTCTAAAGTGGTGGAAACTCCGTAAGAGAGGAGTTAACTATTATAACAGCTCTAACTGCATCAAGAGGTGTACCAACCTCGTCTCGTCGAACCCGTAGGGTAAGAGTACAAAGGCTCCTGGCCTCTGCCAAGACAACAATATACACGAGTATTAAGGAAATAACAATAAGATGGAACTAAACCGATAGTAAGAACGAAATGTAAATAGCAAAAAGAATAAGAGAAGTAACCTAAAAGATATTATCAAATTATACGGAAAACTAAATAGGAATAGTCAAACAACAACCTAACCTCGGCCCCCATAAGCCCGACAAGTACAAACAACAAGCAATAACCTACCGAGCCCCAAGCCTTGAAGGCCAACTCAATCTACATATCCCTATTTATAGCACTCGTAGCCTCATAGGTAAGCTATAACTATATCTTGATCACACTTGGTTCCCGTGTCCGTATCTGAGCTTTCTAGGCTCAGAAGCCGTATTTGAGCCTTCTAGGCTCCTATAATCGCACCCCGAGCGCACAAGGCTCTACCGAGGGCCTGGTGAATGCCAACATAGGCATAAAGTAAGTCCATAAATGAGTAGTACTCAATGTAGCTCTGTGGGAATACATATGGTCCTTCAGAGATATTCCCATAGCTTATAAGAAAGTGTGCACCATAGTAAAAGCACTTTCAAAGGGAATAAGCCGAGCATCAAACGGGCACTTGTACATGTATATCCTAAAGAGATAGGCCCCAATACTAACAACCGACAAGATAGGCAATGAAGGCATCAAATAATCTTCTAACCTATCAGCAAGCAAGGTGGCTAAGCGACTCCGCACGATGATCCGCATGTCGCATCAAAGTATAAGGTCGCTAACAAAGAGGTGAAATATCTAGAAGCCCACCTCCACATCTCAATAGGCAACCATGATGCCAATTACCTAATGGTTAAATTAACTCTAATTTCTTAGCTCTAGAGCTGCCAAGACACGCCAAAAGGCGAGCTATAGATAGAAGTGTTACAAATCACATAGTTTCTACGCCAAAATAGTAATAATGTTGCCAATTGTCACGCCCTACCTGGGAGGCGGGCGATCGGGCACCTGTGCCTCGCCTAGACTCCGAACTACTCAGCCGATTGAGCCTGGGCACCTCCGGTTGTGGCTGACTTCTAATGAATAAAGAAATAATGGCTATATAGCTAAATACAACCCCCGCCGACAAGGCCTATAAACACCTGTGGAAATTAATAGCTAACTAGAGACAAACAAACATAAAGGGAGTTCTATGCGCCGACAAGGCCACCATGATATCTAGTTATAACTCGGAAAGCGAAATCGTATACTAAACCGAGCTATGACCAACAAGGCCACCAATCAACACCCAAACAGGCCCCACACGGCCAACACACATAGTCTAAAATACATACGGGCCCCACACGATCGATATCATCTAACCACAGTGAATTAATGCAATCTGCAAGCCTCTAAGAGTAATAAGATGGTCGGGACAGTGGTCCCCGCCACCCATACTATACAAACAAAATAAATAAAACTCCTATCACTCAAGCTCCGAAGAAGGGAGCCACTCGCCTGCATCTACTGATCGAACTACGAGGACTCCGCTCCTCATCTACGTGTACCGTTGTGCAATGCAATTTAAGAGGGCGCGCACACAGGTACGGAGTATGTAAAACAATAACTTTAAATGACCGAAAGTAAGAAATAAACTATAATAACTGGGTAAAAGAAACCTGACCGAAGTCGATCATGAGAAATTAGGACTAAGTATAACCGTAATAAGGAAGGTAGGGTTCATACCGGCAAATGAGGCGTCTTACCGTCAACTATCGTTAGCTAAAACAAACATAAACCTTACTCGGCCCCATACGAAAGGCATAATCAAAGACAGTATCAATCCACCTGCCCCCATTATCCCTAGCGAGTACACCTCAATCTATACCCCTATCCCGGTCATACCGAGCCAACTACCTGCTATAAGCGTCCTATCGATCCCCTAGGTCTACAGTTGGACTGGGCCCGCTCGCCCCTGATCAGAAGCCGTGTTTGAGTCCTGAGACTTCGATATCTACACCCCGGGTGCAAGCGCTTGACGGGGGTGTGTATAAGGCCAACCACGACAATAAGGAGGATCTAGATCCCTATCTTCGTCCTCGTGGATGGCATGCCGCTCCGTGCAGTGACGTATCTCGCCCGCGGCTACGACACGCCCACAACCCCGGTGGTCGCGAAGAGGCTGTATAATCCAACCCAAAACAATACAATTTTATGAGTCTCAACCGAGAACAACAACGAAACATGATAACATACTCCCCGACATGCTTCACTGTATTCATACCGGACTACTATGTAAAGAAACTAACTTGCTAAAAGAAAATGCCTTAACATACCTCGCTCGCCGTTAACGATTAACCGGTGAGTTCCACTAGTATTCAATAGCTTTTCCCAACCGAAATCGTGTTAATGAAAGATAGGACTAACACTAAATTCGACAAAAAGAAAACTTTATATATAAATATTAACTATATTCCAAATTTCCAATGTAACACCTGCCGAAGCCTCGTTATTTCGAAAGTCTAGAAGGGAGAAATGCTTACTTTAAGCCTAGGATTACACTAGTTTGAGATATTCCCAACAACTTGGCTCTGGGACGACGATTCGTCGCGAATTTCATGAAACTAACTCCGTAGAAATGCTCCCCGCAACCTTATACTTTGATACCCGAAGTTGTTTTGATTTGACGGTATTTAGTGGCGTAATCGTATTGAAAATTAAATGTTTCCCTTCGTTCTCACCTTTTGCCGGTCGTGATTATATGATTTATGATCTCATTTCTAAGTGTAGAGTAAAGAATTCCTAATACTTCGAGGCAAGCAGACAGGCAACGTGGCACGCTTCCAACGCGCCGAGCTCCCGCTTCGTGCCACATTTTCTAATGCAGAGCACTCAGGCTACTTTTTCCCTCTCGGCGCCTTGGTTCACCTCCTCCCGGAAAATCCCAACTTTGCACTCGTCGGCCTTTCCCCCTGCGCTCTTCTCGTACGTATGACACTCTAAAAAGCTTAAACCAACATACGAATAGGCCGATTAAACGTTAAAACTTATGAGGTGTAGCACAATATCAACTTGAGTCTATAAAGATAACCACAAAGCCCTTAAGGCATCTAAGAAAACAATAAACTATCAATAGCTAACTAAGAAATGATGATTTAGATGGGTAGATTTTCATATGCCTTTAACATGTGGAAGCGCACAAACAAGACCAATTCCAATAAGGAAGCTCACATACACACATATATAATCCTAAATAGAATAACTCAATCAACAATCAATATGGCATTGAGTACTATGGTGAATAAGGACAAGTCGTATCAACTAAACAACGAAGGAAACTAAAAGGTTTCGCCTTAACATATCTTGTAAGAGATCCGACAGCTCAACTATTCTAAACCAACTCTCTTAATTATATAATGCGTATCAATAACCACTCAAGTTATTCAACTCCTTACGCTCACCTAAAATGCTGGCACAACGCAACAAATGGAAAGAATTTCCAACATCTATCCGTTTCGATATATGGCGTATAACCTTTGAATTAACGACGGAGGGAGGGTTAGGAACCATTAATTTAAAATATACAAGAGAAAAAGTCATAAATAGCCTTCTCAATAATCTTTCCCCTTCAAAGAGCTCGCAAAAAATCCGAAATTGATGAAACAAACGGTGCTAGTTGTTTTTCATGACAACCCCAAATTTTACCTCAATTTTGGGAGAGTTTGGATGGTGGAATCACCTTTAGTGAACCTTGGAACCCTAGGGGAACCATGGAAGAGACGAGCTGAAGTGTTTGGAACTTTTTGGAATGAAAAGAAATTACATCCAAGTCGTGAAAATATATTCTCCGATATGGGGCCCACTCCACGCGTGCCTCGCGTTGTAGCTTTAAAATGCTAATATCTCTCTCGTTCTAAAGTCGTATTAGCAAACCATTTTGAATTGGAAACTAGACTCATAGAACTTCAATTTATGGATAGTAGGCCTCCTAAATATTTATAAATTGGGAGAAAACCACCAAGACATTTGGCCCAAATTTTAAAAAATTTCTAAAAGTAACTTGGGATAACTTTTGCCGATTTTGGTTTTACAACTTTCTTTACTACAAATATTAACATATGATCATTGAAAGGATATGAATACCTCATAACACATCCTTCTTGTGGTACTAAGCACTCTTGGCCATAGATCGATAGAACGAGTTTATCGCTTTAAATTATACAGGTGTTACATCCTTCCCTTTAGGGAACATTCGTCCTCAAATGTAACTTAGATTCACGAATTCAAGCTTATAGGAGTAGCCGAAAAATCTCTGCACCTCCCGTAATATGGACTATCTAAAACCCGAAACGCAAAATATCCAACTACAAGTATTACAAAATGATACAAATAGCTAAACAACATAGATCCACAACAGTAAAGTATAAAAAATACAACAACAATGATAATAAGCAACAATATAAAGTACGAATAGGTATATCACCTCAATTGTAGTAATATGAATTAATATGCCATCACCCCCGGGGTTTGAAAAAGTGAGGATATCTCGGATCTCATGTCATCCTCGCTTCCCAAGTCACTTCTTCCACATTCGTTTTCTCCAGAGGACTTTAACAGAAGCTACATCTTTGGTCCTCAATCTATGGACCTATCAATCTAATATGGCAACCGGAGTTTTTGTAGGAAAACTCTTCGTGATTCGAACATCCCCAACTCTGGGAAAAACCCGAGAAGGGTCTCCTATGCACTTTCATAACATTTCATACATGGAAACTAGATGAATAAATTCTAGCCCGGGAGGCAACTCTAGCTCACGTAAACTCAACCTATCTTCTTAAGGATTCTGTGATGGCCCAATGAATCTCGGGAAGCAATCTTTCCCTTCTTTTTAAATCTTATAACACCCATCATAAGCTTAAAGACTTTCAAGAATATCCAAACTATCAACCCGTAACTACAACTTTCACGCCGTACATCAGAGTAAGATTTTTGATGGCTTTGAGCTATCAACAATCGTCTCTAATGAGCTTAATTTTCTTCTTTAGATCGATGTATCAAGTCAGATCCACCGCCCGATTCACCTACTTCAAACCATCCAATAGGGGATCTGCATTTCATCCCATACAAGGCCAAAGGTACCATCTAATGCTAGCATAATAATTGTTATTATATGAAAACTCAATAATAGGTAGGTGATCATCTCAAATTCCTTTGAAGACTAGCATGCATGCCCGTAATATATCTCGAGTGTATAAATCGCATCAAATTTGGGGCCATCTGGTCTGGAGATGAAAAAAACTATACTAGATTAACTCCTGTGTTCCCAATCCTTTCTTGAATGACTTTAAATTAGCTATTAATTGTGCCCCCTCATCGTAAATAATAGATACGAGACCATGCGCTCGATATCTCTCCTCGATATACAACTCCACATAATCTTCATCCGTAAACGTAGTCCTAACTAGAAAGAAATGGGCTGATTTTTTAGCTTGTCCAAAATGACCCAAATGGTCAAATTTATGCTCAAAATGGGGTAAACTTGTAACGAACCATGTTTATTGCTTCCCATTTCCACATAGGCATTTACCCCCGAGTTAACCTACCGGCCCATGTTCAGTTTACTCATTTGGGCAATTGGAACATTATGCTATGAACTCAAGAATATCTTTCTTCATCCACTCCCATCAATACTTTCTTTTATATCGTGGTATATATTTGCCTGACTTAGTGAAGAGAATAGAGGGAATAATGCAATTCTTCCATGATCCGTCGGGCGAAGCCCTGCAACATTTGGAACACAAGGTCGACTCTAAATCTTAAGACTCCATTTCCCATTATCTCAAAGGCCAATGACTCTTCCTACCGAGCCTTGTCTCTAGCTATACCTGTGCTAGATCTTCATATTATCTCTCTTTCACCTCTACAACTAGAGATGACATTGCGTATTCAATTACGATCCCACTATCATCTAAGTCCATCAATAATGTGTCACACCGCCTTGGGAGGCCGACCGGCACCCGGTGCCTTACTAGTACTTGAACTCAAGCAGTCAGTTTTAGCCTAAGCACCTCTCGGTGCAAGGTCAGATCTAACTCTAGAAATCAAGAAACAACGAGCTATATAGCGGCTGTAAATACAACCCCTACGACACGACCTATAGCCACCGTGAAAATAAACAATAATAAGGCCCTACACTACTAACACACATAGTTCATCACATAATCGCCCCACATGCCGATACATTCTAACCATAGGGAATGACAAGCTTCAAGCTCTAGAGTATTAAGATGGTCGAACAGTAGCTCCCGACCTACCCATACTATACAAACAAAGAAGTAAACCTCACGCTTCCAAGGAGCCGATGACTCTGGGTATACGATCGGGAACTACGAGGATCTCGCTCCTGCCTAGGTGTACCTACAGTAAGTAATGCAGCCGCCCAAAAAGAGGCGCAAGCATCACAGTAATTTGTGCATGTAAAGAAATGGTCAGAAATGACTCGAAAGTAAGAAATTAAGTTGACCATAGCCGAAGCAAAGGAAACAAACCGAAGCCGATGGAAGTAGTGGAATCGTGACTAAACATAATTGTAATAAGAAGGGTAGGGGTCATACTTGACAAACAAAACGTCTTACCGTCTAACACCGCACTAATGTAACATAACATAAACGTAAACCTTACTTGGCTCCCATAAGCCGGAAGGTACAATCAACACAAAACAACCCACACGGGCCCACATTAGCCCTAAGTGAGTACACCTCAATCTATTTACCCCTATCCAGGTCATACCGTCAACTACCGCCTAAAAGCATCATACCGATCCCCTGGTATGCACCCTGGCCCGTTGGGCCCCCGACTATAGCTGTGCTCGAGTCCTGAGGACTCCCCGAAATCTACACTGGGGCGTGCTATCCAGCGCGTATAGGCCAACCACGATAAAATAGCGAGGAGTTGGCTCCCCATCTTCGTCCCTTGCCGACGATATGCCCGCAGCGA
This sequence comes from Datura stramonium, assembly GCA_018107945.1. NCBI lineage: Eukaryota > Viridiplantae > Streptophyta > Magnoliopsida > Solanales > Solanaceae > Datura > Datura stramonium. The sequence continues at coordinate 94,112 of JACEIK010004747.1, forward strand.
CGTATCTCGCACTCGCGGACGAGTCTACACAACTATTAACCCGGGGCGATCACTTTAATCTATACAGTATCAGCCCAAAATAATACACGCAGTCTCAATCGATAACAATAATCGCACATAATAACATACTCCTGGCATGCTTTACTGGGATTCATACTGATTACTACACTAAAGAAACTACTAATCAATCTATCTATATACGAGAGCATATCTCGGCCTTCGGGGCTCATGCTAATGCTACTCGCTTCGGGATAATTCGTATGGCTGTCATAGTGGCATGCCATGCGCCCGTATTCGATAAGAGGATCCCGATAGTGACTGCGATCTCTAATAGTCTCTGGGTTTAATAGAGCGAGGTCCGAAGTGCCTAAAATACTCAATTTCCCACTGCACTTACAACCATGAATAACCGTAGATTACTGATAACTAACTACTTTATTCCTATAATTAAACAAATATAAGGTTGGGCTTGATCGAACTTGCTTCTACGCGATCTGCACCCTGTCCTTCATGGGAGATTACCACCACCTTAACTTGTGGTTAACACCGTACTAGCAGAGTACTACCGACTTTAGGCCTTGTCCGAACGCAATTCTCAATCTTATAGGCAATTCTATATGATCGGCCCTCTTGGCACTCGTACCTAAATACCTTATAAGAATCGGCTAGGTGGGGCGGCCCGTCATTGACTACCGATGTGGACCCCTCCTTGGGGTACCTATGGGTTTATCTAACTCTGACGACACAGCCAAGGCCCTACATGATAACCGTTAGATCAACTAAGATTGACAATCACCGATAAGGCTAAAGGGATGGCGGGTGATCACCAATACACCGGAGAATCCTTGCCTCACCCTAGAATACACCTATTTGGTCTCTATTTCTGGTTCTCGGGACGCGCGATAACGCCAATGACCTCTAAGGATGCTTTCCCGCTAATACAGTGCGCCTAACCGGTCGTCAGACCGCCTAACCGCGCCCATACCGTTAACCAAAGGACTGTGCTACTAACTCTTACAAGCCTCCGGTCTACGCCCGGCAACAAACATATAAGTCTACCATAACAATAAACCGAGAATTAAAAGAGTTTCTATAGCGTTCATAACGTAAATCACACTTAACCCGCTTCCATAACTGTAGAGTCCTCGTTACATAATCCGTACATGTGTTCAACAAATAACTGTAATTTATGTAACTGTAACTTCGTTAGCAACTAATCGCAACATATCCGATATTTATATACGTATGTCAATAATGTTTACCATAACATATCAAATTACACCTAATGGTAACAACTATTCAGCAAAGACTCGAGAGACGTTATTTTTATTTGAGAACATAAGTCGTAACACCGTACGACTAGGATACTTGCCGAGGGTTAAGCCCACATACCTCGTTCGCCGATTTCTGACTAACCGATGAGTATCAAAATCGTATTCAATCGCCCTTCTCAACAGTAATAATATTAATAGAAGAATAGGGCCAACTTCGTTATCGAATTCAAAGAAAACAATAACTTTATATATATATATATATATTGACTATACTTCAACTTATCGAAAAGACGATCGCTAAGAACTCGTGATTTCTGAGATCTTAAGGGAGAATGTTACACCCCCATAAATTCTTGACATGTAGATTTACCTATTCGCATGTTGGCAAGTTAGCCTAGAATGCCATACATGCTAGAAAAGACCCGAAATATCGATAAGCGCCAAGTCGGCATCGTCGCAGCAGCAAATGCGACTTATAAATCGTATTCCGTGAATGCGACTTATAGGTCCCAATTATATATATGCCCCCAACTTCGCTTTTAATGTTAAAATTCTATAATTTCCAGAACAAACATAAATGTAGAGGGCGAAGTGATTTGAGGCCTCTTCCGGATTACGCCGTCAAACGTGGTCCAAACTCGACTAATCTTAGATACCGAGGCATTTAGCAAAGAAGGAGCATTCCTACGTTTAGTTTTTTGTGAACTTCGGCCGGAAAATCGCTGGCTGCTACCGAGCCAAGGTAAGTGGAATTGCTCCAAATTAGTGTCAATATACTTAGCTCCTAAAGTGAGTATTTCTCCTTTCCGGACTTTCGAGAAATAGCGTAAGCGAATTACTTATTAAGCCAAAATTGGGGCTATATATATATCGAAAGTGATGTTTTCTTCCAGAATATTAGTGTATTTAGTTCTAATTGATATATATATGAATGCAAATGGGAGAAATAGTCAAGTACTAATCGAGTCACTCCGCTAGCTCCAAAATCCTACGAAGGTATGTAAGCTAATTCCTTCTAAGTTGGTAATCCAAGATAGTAAATAGCGTGAATATAAGAAAGCACTCGAAGTCAAGAATTGAGTCCAACATGAGCTTAGCAAGCGTGTTTTGAATTTAGCAAGCATGTTTATAATATTATGATATATGTTCGTAATAAAAGTTAGTAAAGTAACACGTACGCCGAAGACATCCTTATAGAGATAGTCGATTGCCGATAATATCTCATACGTGATAGCTGCATTAGCCGATGATATTCCAAATACGTATAATCCGCATGAGAATCGCATAACACGTAAAAGAGTTCGTAATGAGAAATCGAATACGTATAGTATTTTCGCTCAAACATGCTTGCTATATGTGATTATTGATTGTTGAGACTTGTTTGTGTTATGAGGGCACCCTTGAGCGTCCGCCGTCTCGGCTGGTAACCTGTCGAATCTGATCGTGAGTGTGGGGATACCGTCACTCCAAGGAGTGGCATGCCACTCGGCAGTAGACTAAGATGGGATGGAGCTTTCCTTATCAGCCGACGAAGATAGGAAGAGCGCTTACCTCAAGTAGTAATTTGCGCCAGTGGAACAGACATGACAGCAGCATACGCTACTGAAGCATAGCTTATAGTACGCGAGTCCTCCTGCTGCATTACGTTTATTTATGGTCGAGGCGGGTGGCCCGAGCCGGAGACCTGTGGGCCTCAGAGAGGTGTCGTAGTTAGCAGACGAGCGGGAGATTTATTTTTGGATGGTTTTGACCCGAGTAGGGGTATATAGATTTTTTTGTTGGTTGGCACCTTTCCGGCTTGGTGGGGGCTAAGTATTGGTCCTTTCTTGTTATAAATATGTATATATATGTTATTTATTAAAGCCTAATAGGAAAGCATATCGCCACGTCACAGGTGTATGCTCCCCGCCTTATTCTCAGCATTTAAAAGCCTATTTCAGACTTACCGCCCGTACGCTCTAGATATTTCCTACTGTTCAGAGTTTCTAGTTATGTTGTTTATATTCAATTATGATTATTTGTTTTGCATACCGGTACCGGGGCAGTACCGACGCCCGTTTGGGGTGCTGCATTACTTTCCCCGCAGTACTCATGTACGAGGAGCCGATCCCTCTTGATTCCGCCTAGCTCATAGAGCCACGCTCCCTGCCATCCGAGCTTGATATTCAGAGGTGTAGCTCCTATTTTCTTTTGTTGTATAGTACGGTAGGTCAGGGCCCGTCTCGACCATCTTATCGCATTCTGAGGCTTGCAGATTTGTGTGTATATCTCCGTGGTTAGCCAGGCCGGTCGTGTGGGGCCGTGCGTTGTGTTTAATTGTTTAGTACTGTTGATTGTGTTGGCCGTGTGGGGCCATATTCGCATAGTAGTGGTGACCCTGCCGGTCACGTAGATGTTCAATATTCATTATATTGAGTTAGAGATAACTAGATAGAATGGTGGCCTTGTCGAATTGTATAGGTTTCCTATATGAGAATGATTCTTGTTAGCCGATGTTATAGCATGTGGCTATAGGCCCACCGCTCTGGGAGTAGTCGTGATGATAACAAGAGTATAGCCCGTTGATTCCATACATCTGAAGCTAGAGCCGGGCCAGTAATCAGATGCTTAGGCACAAAAGTCTAGCACCAGTCCTATTAGGGTACTGTAAAAGCTACCATACCCTAAGGTGGGGCGTGACAGAGAGAAATACTTACTTTAAGTCCGTGGGATTGTATTGACACTAGTTTGGAGCAATTAAAACAGCCTTTGGATCGGCGGTGACGATGATTCACCTGGCGAATTTCACGAAACTAACTCCGTAGAAATGCTCCTCTTGGCGCCTTATACTTCGATACCCAAAGCTAATTTGAATTTGGACGGTGCTATTTTGCCAGACCGATGAAAATTATTTATTCCTTCGCTCTCATCTCCACTCTGTCGCGAAGTATATGAAAATAAACAAGAATCCTAAGGGTGAAGCCTATATATACTTGAAGCAAAATACATGGCAACGTGGCACGCTTCCTATCGCGTCAGCTTCACTCTCCGTGCCACTTTGCCTCTCTCCGGGCAGCTTGGTTCTGCCCCCTCTAGTGAAATCCCAACTTGGCACTCGCTCATCCTTCCTCGGGCTCCTTTTCCTCGCACGTGGGGCAATTTCTAAAATCCTCAATCAACATGCGAATAGGGCAAACTAAACGCTAGAAACCACGGGTGTAAATAAATAAGACCCTAAATTGGCTAGCCGATGCAACTCTCGAGCTAATTCTCTCTTTTCTCTCGCTCAAATATGACAAGTTTCCCATAGATCTCGCTACTATAAGATTTAACTACAACGCTAGCCTTCCGGTGATACAAGATATTTTACGTCAGAGTCAAAGAACTCAAGCCAACAACACTCGTCAAAGGTTCAAATATTTGCTTAAAGATGTACTCGGAGACTCTATTTGACCAGAAAGATGTCAACATGAACATATAAATAGTGTCTCCAAATCTTCAATGCATGCAAACCGAAGTGAACTCTAAATCATGGGTCGGGTAATTCTTCTCATGCCTCCTCACTTTGCTCAAAGAGCAGTACCTACCATGCCGCACGTAATCACACTCCGGACCCAAACGCCTAAGCGTCACAATATTCAAATATAGCCTTGAACTCTCTGGTAAGTGCCATTACCGGTGCGTATAGCAACTGCCTTTTAATCCCCAAACTCGCCATGCTCTCATTCATTGGAACTTATCTCATGTTTTTTGAGTTAGTCGGCTTCAATGGTGCTTCGATAGGGATATCGAATCTTTCCATAAATATTCTATAATAGCCAGTCAAATCGTAAAGCCGCGAAATTTTGTTGGAAAGCAGGTCTAGCCAAGTCTTTATGACCTCTATTTTTTGGTGAGTCTACTTGGATGCTCATGTCAATACAACGTGGCCCAAGAAAGCCACAAAATTTAACTAGAACTCACATTTAGAAAACTTGGCATATAAATCGTGGTCTCTAAGTACTTGGAGTACTGCCGCAGCATGATCCCTATGCTCGCCTTCAACATGAATATACAAGGATATCATCAATAAATACTTTCACAAACATATTTAAGAAATGCCCTAATATACCGTTCTTTAGGTCTATAAATACCGCTGGGTGTTCTCAATCCGAAAGAGATCACCAAGAACTTAAAGTGGCCATATCCGGTTCTAAGAGTCGCTGAATATCTTCCAAAATCGTACTCCGCATATACCCCGATCTCAAATCAATCTTTGAGAAAGAGAGCTTAGCACATTGCAACATCAAATAAGTCATCTATCCTCTGAGGGAGGCTTTTCTAATAGTGACTCTATTCACCGCCAGTATCTACACATTCAAAGGGAGCCGTCATTCTTTCTCACAACAAGACTCGAGCACCCCAAGGCAAAGGCTAGGCCTGCAAATCCTTTATCAAGAAAGTATTTTAGTTGATCCTTTAGCTTCGGGTAGAGCCATTATATAAGGAGGAATAGATATGTGCTATGTATCCGGTAGCATATCAATGGAAAAATCGATTTCCCTTCTAGGAAATACTAGGAGCTCATTTGGAAACACATCCAGAATTCACTAACCACTAAAATAGAATGAAGAGTCGAGGATTCCGCCGCACATCCCCAAACTCTCGACAATATGATAAGTACAACCCTTGCACAGCCTTCCTGGAGATAGGATATAAACCTACCTTTAGGCTCACCAGCAAAGGCTCCTCACCCCCGAATCGCTTCCCCATGTAAATGGAATCTAACAATCTTTGTCCGAAGACTCAACATTGGCATAACATGGTGCTATCCAATCCATGACCATAATTACATCAAAATCAATCATATCTAACTCTATACACTATAGAGGTTTGGTGGTTAATAATTTCCACTATATAACCTCGATAAACTCATGTAGAGATAATGGATTCACCAATGTACACATAGAAAATGGTTTCCGTGAGCCTCGTACTATACAAAATTCCCCCCTCGCTACCTAAGTAACATATGACAGAGTGGATCCTGATCTATCAAAGTATATACCAAGTAGGAACAAACATTGGTGTAGTCATTACAACATCTACAAATGACTCAAAGTCTTGTCGCCCGAAGCAAGGCATGCTGCTACGCTTGACCACTAATAGAACCGGATGCTACCGGGCCCGCTCTACCTCTACCCATTTAATTTTGGGCCCACACCCCGTAGAAGTGCTGTCATAATGTGACCCGCCGATGATCTAGTCCGTCGACCCTACTGCACTCGATCTCTGGCCCGCCGTCCCTCATCATGTGACCCTCTTGTCCACAAGAATAGCAAGATGTGGAACCACAGCCCGCATCTTTCAAAATTCTCCCCGCCACATGTAACACAATGCGCAGCTAGCATCGCTCCGATTTGATCCCTACCATCAAGCAACTCGATGCTCGTGAACTCTGCTCGGACCAGACGTTTCACGACGATCGTAATTCCGCCACCCTATTTGCTTTCTAGGGCGGCGCCTAGATGTCCTACCTGTAATTGGGGCTTGGGTCCACCCTGTGGATCTACGTGTAAATCACCGGCTTGACCCTTCTATGCTTCCCTCGTCTACCCTCTTGGCGACATACGTTGTTGCCGTATGACTCTATATTCTCGCCAAAGGCCTAAATTCGTAAACTTCCATTTCCTCTCACAACACAAATGTAGTACAATACTCAACATACTCTAGATCAAGCTCGCAATGAATCTGTACCTTGCTAGCATAGTGGCGACAAAGGTTGGGTGCATATCTAGCTAAGAAGTCAAATCTCAATTCATACTTGGACACTCATCCTCCCCTACTTTAGATGTAAGAACTATTCTGTCGTACTGTCCGATCTCTCGATACAAGTAATGGACTATGAAGGCTCTGAGAAATCGAGCCGTGTGTGGGTGGAGGTGCATCCCCGCCTAGACCTTTCCCAACTCGTACCACAAACCGTTATATCTTGTAGCCTAATACTACTAGCTCAACTAACTCGGTGACGAGGCATGCATAACCTTGAATATCCTCTCTAATCTAAAAGTACCGAGGTCCTCTATATGGTCTGTCACCGTAACCGCGAGGACTCAAAGAAAGAAACTCAAGTGAACTCAAGAACTTTCTGCCGCTCAATGGCTCGACAATAACCGTGCCATTGGCTAACGCCGAGCAACCATCATATGAGCTAACATATATATACTGCACCCCCGACATCCCGGTTTGAGGGTGTAGGAAGTACGAGAAGTGGTTCTGAAATTTCAATAGCCCTAGAAGCTTCCCCGGGCATAGTGGGGAATGCTTGGGAGATTGAGAAGATATTCCCTTCGGGCCTCCCAAGTTTGGCCATCTCCGACTATGGAACCCTACTAAGCATTCTCTCCTACCGTTTATATCCAGCTCTTGACCAGCTATAGTCCATCTTGCATCGTGTGGAATCTCTGTAAATAGACATAATAATATGAACTTAGGACTCAACCCTATACAACTCAGCCTCTATAGAACACCTGGCGTAAAAGGTTAATCCATACTATCATGCCTCGTAACTTCCTGCTTATAAATGTTGTGCACAACACATTTATAAACAAACTCACTAGAAACAACTTGTAGACTCCCTAGGATATGACATTTCTTTAATACCAAGTTTGTTACGCCCCATCCTAGGAGGCATAACTAACACCTCGATGCCACACTGACCCCGAGCCGAATTAGCGACATATACACCTCGGTGCACACCAAGAACACATAATCAAGAAAACAATCAAATATATCTCGCTTTTAAAGAAGACCTTTGGACATACGGACGCAATATAAACACCTATGCGTATATTCGCCGACCTAACAGTCACACAATAACAATAACATTCTATGTAGACCGACAAGACCAAAGCATATGTCTAAATCAAATAAAGCAGGAGGTAGAAAAATATACAAGGACCATAAAGGGCTGCCAAACTGCCGATAAAATAACCGAGATAACATGGACAACAACATACTTTTATACAATCCTATTATCCGTAAGCCTCTAAGGAATAAATACTTGATGAGAAGGCACCGACCTACCCAAAAAGAGCTGCATCACAAACGACAGCAAACCACTACAACATGGCAACTACTAAGAGAGGAGATGACTAATATGCCGAGCTCCGAATCTGCTATCGAGGAGGTCCTAAACTCCGTCTGGTCGTAACTCCGTAGGTAAGAGTAAAAGTGCCCCTAGGATCCAGACGTACAAAATGTACCGAGTATCAAGGTAATAACAATAAGATGGAACTAAACCGATAGTAAGAACTTTAATGTAAATGTACTAAAAGAATAATAGAATAACCTAAAATATCTTATTAAATTATGTCGTAAAACTAAATGGGTGCAATAGTCAAACAAGAACCTAGCCCTGCCCCCCATAAGTCTCCAAGTAAAAACAACAAGCAATAATCCTACCTGAGCTCCCATAAGCCCCGAAGGTACAACTCAATCTACATATCCTTATTCATAACACCGTAGCCTCAGAAAGCTATAACTATATCTTGAGCACACTTGGTTCCTCAGAAACAGATTCCGAGCCTTCCGCTCAGAGGTTGTACTTGAGCTTCAAGGCTCAGAATCGCATCCTAAGCACACAAGGCTCCTCCAGGGTCAATAATGCCAACATAGGCATAAAGGAAGTCCATAAATGAGTGGTATTCAATGTAGTTTTGTGGGCATACATATGGTCCTTCTAGACATTCTATAGCTTTTATAAGCAAAGTGTATCTCGACAGTAAGGTACACTTGTAAATAGCCTTTTTAGGCAACTTGTAAATGGGCACTTGTACATGTATAGCCTAAAGATATAGTCCTCTAACACTAACAAATTCGACAAGACAAACTTCCAATGAAGGCATCAAACAATCTTCCAATCTATCGCCAGCAAGATGGCTTTCTTCTTAAGCGACCCGCACGATGATCTCGCATGTCGCATCGAAGTATAAGGTCTATAATAAAGAGGTGAGATATAGAAGCTCACCTCCACATTTCAATAGGCAGCCATGATGCCAATTACCCGGCTGGGTTAGCTCATAACTCTAATTCTTTAGCCTCTATGGGCGCCAAGATACGCCAAAGGCGAGATATGTAGATAGAAGTGTTATAATCACATAGTTTCTACACCAAAATAGTAATAATGTCAATATAAACTTGAAATGCTATAAAGATAATCACAAACTTTAAGGCATCGGCAAAAACAACAAACTATCAATAGCTAACTACAACGACGATTTAGACGAGGAGATTTTCATGTATCTTTTAACATGTGGCAGGAGATAAACAAGACCAATCCCAATAAGGGAAGCTCACATATAAACATATATCTAATCCTAGCAAATAACTCAATCAACAATCAATATGGCTTTGAGTAATATGGAGAATAAGGACAAGTCGTATCAACTAAACAACGAAGGAAACTTTTCGAAAAAAGTTTCGCCTTAACATATCTTGTAAGAGATCTCGATACTGACTATTCTCAACCAACTCTTAACTATATACCGTACATAATAACCACCATTTTATTCAACTCACGTTCCACCTAAAACAGTCCACAACACCACAAATGGAATGAATTTCCAACATCTAGAGCCGTTTTGATATATTGCGTATAACCTTTGAATTAGCGATAGAGAGGGAGGTTAGAACCATAATCATTCAAAGTTCTGAATCTCAACTGAATACCTCACCGCACGCACCGATTATAAGCCACATTCGCCGAAGAGTTTCGCTTCTTAAAATATACAATTTAAAAAGTCATAAAATAGCCTTATCAATAATCTTTTCCCTTTGAAAACTCACAAACAAAGTGAAGTTGATGAAAAAAATGTGCTAGTTGTTCTTTTCACGACAACCCCAAATTTTACCTTCAATTTTGGAGAGTTTGGATGGTGGAATCACCTTTTAGTGAACCTTGGAACCCTAGGGGAACCATGAAAGAATGAGATGAAGTTTTTGGAACTTTTCGAATGAAAAATATCACATCCAAGTCGTGAAGATATATTCCCTACCGATATGGGGCCCACCTCCACGTGCCTCCTTGCACAAAGCCCCTTTGCGAAAATGCGAATATCTCTCTTCTCTGAAAGTCGTACAAGAAACCGTTTTGTGAATTGAAACTGTGACTGATAGAACTTCAATTTATGGGTAGCAGTCCTCCTAAATCTTTATAAATTGGGAGAAAATAACCAAGACATTTGGCCCAAATTTTTAAAAATTTCTAAAAGTAGCTTGCAATAACTTTTGCCGATTTTGGTTTTACAACGTTCTTAATTCAAATCTTAATGATATGATCATTGAGCAATATGAATCACTCATAACACATCCTTCTTGTGCATTAAGCACTCTTGGCCATAGCTCGATAAATAGTCATTCCCTTAAATTATACGCGTGTGTTACATCCTTCCTCCCTTAGGAACATTCGTCCTCAAATGCAACTTAGATTCACGAATTCAAGCTTATAGTATAACGCCAAAAATTCGCAGAGCTTCCCCCGTAATATGGACTATTTAAAACCTAAACACAAAAAAGAATAATCCAACCTACAAGTCTTACAAAATGATACAAATAGCTAAAGAACATAGCTCCACAATAGTAAAGTATAAAAAATACAACAACAATGATAATAAACAACAATATAAAGTCTCGAATAGGTATTCACCTCACTGTAGTAATCAACTGATATGCCATCACCTCCGGGGTTTAAAACAAGTGAGGATATCTGATCTCATGTCATCCTCGCCTCCCAGGTCACTTCTTCCACATTCCTATTTCTCCAGAGGACTTTAACATAAGCCACATCTTTGATCCTCAATCTATGGACCTATCGATCTAATATGGCAACTGGAGTTTTTCAGAGGACAACTCTTCGTGATTTGAACATCCTCAACTGAAAACACGAGAAGGTCTCCTATGCACTTTCGTAGCATCAATACATGGAAAACTAGATGAATAAATTCTAAGGACTACAATGTCAGCGATTCCGTATATTTAGGAATAATGTATGCTCATGTTTGCTCTAAAGTAGTAAATATGCTGTTTTGGCTTACTTAGAAGTCACTCCGCACCTAATGGCTAGAGAAGTTCAGACTTTGGCCAACAATCTTGTGAGGCTTATGTTGGCCGAGTCGTGATACGGTGCGTGGAGGCTAGATCGTCGCCGCTAGAGGAAGTAAAATATGGGTAAGCCAGGATGCAAGGCTGAGTAAGATTCGCGACCAAGTCTTACAAGGGGAGGCAAAAGAGGCAACGATAGATAATAAAGGGGTCTTGAGGATAAGGGGGCGATATGTGTCTCTGTGCTTGGTGAGATAATCAAAACTATCTTCTCAAAAGCTCACAACTCTAGGTACTTTATACATCCTGGAGCCACCAAGATGTATCATGACTTGAGGAAACATTATTGGTGGATCCAAATAAAAAGAGACATCATTGAGCACGTTACCCAATGCCTAAACTTCTAGCAAGTGAATATGAGTATTAGAAACCTAGGGGAGTACTCTCTAGAGAATTGCCTTACCAAGGAGTGGAAATGTGAGTATAGATATGGACTTTCGGGGTGGCCTTCCGAAGACATCGGGGGAGTTTGAATCTATCTCGGTTATCGTTGACAGTTAATGTAGTTCGCCCATTTGCTCTCGTTTTAGGAAACTTACAATGTAGAGAGGGCCGGCTAAAAATGTATGTGAAAGCAGGTGGTTCTTTGCACTGAGTTCTAGTATCGATCGCCTCAAATAGAGGTATGTAGTTCACTACCCATTTTTGGAGGACCTGCAAGCCGAACTAGGTACCATACTCGGATTCGAGCATGGCATTTCACTAGACAGGTGGATTGCTGGGAGAGAACAACCATCTCGTTGGAGGATATGTCTGCTTAGTGTGTGATCGACTTTGGGGTCATTGGGATAAGTTCTTACCTTTTTGCAAAATTTTCATACAACAACTATCACTCAAACATTAGTGGCGCCATTTGAGAATCTATATGGGAGAACATGCAGATCTCCTATCACTTGATGCGTTCGAGGTGAGACCATGGGGCACTAATTTGTTAAAGAAGTCCTTGGAGAAAGTCGTGGTAATCAGAAAGACGGTGGTCGCCAAAATGGAAAAGTAGTATATAGATCAAGGTGGCAGATATGGAGTTCATAGTGGGAGAACAGTCTTGCTCAAGGTTTTTTGACGTAGGCATATTAAAACACTTATTTGCCATATTTTGTCCATGCTTATCTATATTTTGAGAATAAATCGTGTGTGATTTTGTATTTTGCCGTTATACCCCTAAGCTCGAAGATCGTAATTCCGAGAGTTGAGATAAATCAACTCTAAAACTGCAGCGTACGTAATGAGCCGCTACAGGAGGCCCATTTAGAGGAGCCCATGTCTGATGTGACTCGTGGGGAGGTCGGTGACTGAATTTGGAAATTTGAGACGGGGACCCCAGGTGACCACGACCGTGGTCGACCCCCATGAGTCGTTAGGTTAGTCGTGGGGTGGTTGAGTAAGAAAAGAGGAGAGAAGAGGCAAGGTACTCGGACGTAAGGACCTAGGAGTTGTGTTCAATCCCATGATTTGTGGGGAGGGTCATGGTCGGGCCAATGAGGAATTCTTGGTATTGAGGTAGTGTACAGTCACGAGTGGTGACCACGAGTTGTGGTCACCAAGCAACGAGTCGTCATGTCTTCCGTTGTGAGCCTAGAGACCGTTGAGCAAAGGCACTTCACTCTGATGATCCAATATCGTGATCCGTGGTAACGAGTCGCTAGGGTCCTCTCGTTGGGACCATCCGGCGCTATTTCCCGCGAATTTATAAGGACTTCTTATAATTCCTAAGATCCTAAGGCCTAAACTACGCCATTTTGAGTTATGAATAGTTAATTTTAAAGGGGTTAAGTTCACTTTTGTCCATTTTCATATTCATGCATGCAAGAGTGATAGACTAAAGAGGTGATCAAGGCAATACTTCCGTTTTCTTCAGTTCCTTCTTGGGCATTCAAGGGAGGTAAGAATCACCATTTACTGTGTATATAGGTTATGAATGAGTGTTTTCGTTCACACCCATGCCTAATCTCTCCTAATTCATAAAGAGTTTTTCAAAAATCTTATGGGGTTTTATCTTAAATCTTGTGGAATTCTAATGATCCATCAATGTGTTATTATTTTTCGTGATTTACATCATATTATATGAATTGTGATCATATTCTACAACTATTTTGATTATAAATTTATTGATTTCGTTTATACTAAATTATGCATGTTCTATGATGAATCGAGTTAAGCAGATTCACCTAATTGTTGATATTCATGAACCCATCATGATTTGAAAGCAATATGTATCTATTCAAATGCCCATTATAAATTTATGATTTACAAAGTCTATACATGATCTACAAGTATTTATGAATCCCATGATTTACTACTCACTATGATTTAACTAGCCTATGAATTTCATGAATATTATACTATGAGCACTATATACATTTTGGGAGTAGTATTTAACACCGAGTAGGTTCGTGTGGCCCAAATTGCCCCGAACCTCAAAACTGATGCTACCGTAGGACTTGATGGGACCTCCTTTTACTGTCCCCTTACTCAATGGGCCCTTTCATGTGTGATATCACTCCTTTATGGTTCTCGCTAATGGCAAGGTACGAACACCCTCCCGACTAGGATTTGGCTGTGCCTGCCCATGTGTGCTCATATGGGGTATGTCGGTTATAAGAATCTCCTACTGTTCCTCATGATTTATGCATGTTTATGATTATGCACATTGGCTCAAGTCATGTTCAATAAAGCTTTTCTCTTATCATTATGATTATGATTGAACTACGAATGTTTTGAGAACCTTGAGCTTTATGTTATCTTATGCTACTTATGCGAGCATGTTGATGCACTCTTATGACTATCATTTATGAACTTTTTATGTATTTTTAAATGTCCATTTTACTTACCTTGCATACTTGCATTTCACGTACCGACCACACATACTCTATGTCGTATTGTTTCATGATACAAGACCCAAACTTCGAGGCTCACCCATAGTAGTCCATTTCAGAGTGTAGTATCCACCCCGGTGATTCCTTATTCTCCGAGGACCATATGATTCAGATATTGACGTCCCTTTTTTTCTTTTCACTTTAAGCCGAGTTAGTTGGGGATGTCGCCCCATCAACCCATCTCGATACGAGTTAGAGGCTTTTTTAGACTAATTGTAGTACTCAACCTGTTATATATTTTTGTACGTTCCGCTTATCATGCTATGTTATATTATGTTTATTTTTCTGATGTATCTTCATGTTAAGTATTCCTCTTAATGTTATGGAGCTATATGAATGTTCATGCCATGAATCGACTTAGAGTCTCTCATGGCTCCTTGTCCCGTACGATCCTGCCCAAGTTCGGGTCGTGAAAACTTGGTATTAGGGTGAAATAGTTTGAAGTGTCCTAGGTGTCCGGAAAAGCTGCATTAAGTAGAGTCTTTTCATGGGTGTGTGAAACGCGCACACTTATGACGAAGAGGCTATGAGACGTTTAGAAATGTTCCCTTTCAAGATCAAAGGTCAGAAGAAATGTCTTCTATCCTTCTACCCATATAAATCATAGAGTTTTGACTCTTTTCTAACAAAAGGATCTACAGGACTCATGGAAATCAAGGACAACCATAATACATATGTAGGAACTCGAAGTGTTTTGAAAATAATTTATCATGACACGTTTCGGTTCAACCCTAACATTTTAAGATGAAGGGTTTTATGTGAAAATTTCATGAAGCATGGTGTGGGGAATGAAAAAAAGTGTTCCCACAAAAGATATAGTCTTACATACTTATTCTTGGCCTCAAACTATCACCACGAAGAAAAAAACTTTTTATAACATCAATCTACAATAATTATAAGGATAGAACTATAATCAATAGCTTAACGGAAAATTCAAGTCATAGAGATATTACATAGAACACCCAAGAGGGCATAGAAAATTCGAAAGCCTCTTATGGGTGGGGTATACCAACACCGCCCCTTTGTACAACCCTCAACAAATGCATAACTATTTTATGTCTAACCAAAACAACCGCACCATCCTCAATACCAAAACAACCCCTAACCCTAAACCTAGGTCATCACATGAACTCATGGCTTCCTAGCACCACTCCATGCACTCTTGACCCTTAAAAATACCTAAGAAGTAGAAAAAAGCAATATACATGTAAGTGTTTGGAATCTCAGTTACTTACCTTTGTATGAGGAGTGCTCAAGATTTCAAGTCTTAAAACTCAAAAGTTGTTCTTTGGATCTGGGCTAGAGATAGGAAGATGGTTTTGATATTAGAATCACAAGAATTCATTGTTTTATGTTATAATATGATGGAGAATACTTGCATAGACTTAGGAGGGTTGAAGAGAGCTTTTGGAACTTATAGAGTTGATCTTGAAAATAACCAAACAAAACATTTAAGGCTGCTTTTAAGCCTAAACCCTAGTGATTACCAAAATGACAAGTCATTTGGCAATAATGATCAGCCAACTTGACCATCGGGCCAGGTGTAATTTCATAGTTTCGAGCTCCAAAATGATGGCCTAAAATGATGAACCATTGGTTGGTTAACGGATAGTCATTCTTCCCTTCGATCTGAGCAAGTGCTCCACTAAACCTACCTATAACATCTTACTCCAACCTGTTCCTACAAAAGGCTGGATGCACTGAAAGAAGACTCAAATGCATTCAATTTAATGGGTTGAATTACCCAAAATACTTCGTAAATTAGGTGTTATGATCGTTTAGATTGACCCTTATAAAATATCTCTTAAAACTCATTTGGTAGGAAGGCTCTCAACTCAACTTTGTTAGATGTCTTTGCGGATTAATTCATATCCAATGCACTTCTCACACTTTAAGAAAATTAAATCCAATGGGTTTGGGTCTATCTATATATCGAGTATGGTTTCAAGTGATGGACTAACCGACTGACTATTAATTTAATTGACTGACTATTAATTTATAATTGGATTTATTTCATCTCATTAATCGTCTTAAGTAACTAGGAGACTTAACAAGTTTGGATCTCCCATTTGACGACTGTAGCTTGATCTGATTGTTCTTTCAATGGATGGTCCATGCATTCACTCGTATTTTCTGTGTAAGATTTCGAACACTTCACGTTTCATATTTCCCACTTTTGCTCACTTCTTTTTTTTTTGATAAAGGACTTCACTCACCATGATCACCATTCCAAACACTTAATGGTCATGAAATAAGATCGGAACTTCCTTCTCAGAGGCAGATGCCACAATATCACCCCTGGGATAATTCATCCTGAATGATGACTCGAGACTAATAGTATTCTCGAATCCTACGTAAATTCTTCGCTAGAGTTTTTTGTAATTGATACCATCTCCAAGTTCAAATAATGCAACAGCCAAACCAAAAATAATATTATAAGCCTCACAAGGCATCCAAAGTGCATAGGCATGGAGGAATACATAAGAAGCATAAACATAGTCATTTTTCAAAGCTTACCTTTCCCTTCATTCATTATCATAACTCATCATTCTTGCTAGGAATTCTATAACCTTTTAAAGGAAAAGAAGTCAGAGGGCATGAGTCATATAAGACATGTAGATTTTTTTTGCATGGAGTTAACATAACATGATTCACTTAGACGTGGAGAACATAACATGAGACATTAAGTCAGAATGTCTAGCATGATTTCATTTAAATATAAGTTCATAACATAACGTAGAGTACAAACCTTCATAGATCATAAGCATGCATATGACATGGAGTCAAAATTCATATAGTGAGATTTGGATCATTACCTTTGCATCGTCTTATAGTTCAAGGAATAAGTGAGGATATTTAGCCTTTATGTCATTTTCGCCTCCCATGTAGCCCTTCAACATTATGGTTTCTCCATAGTACTTTCACATATGCTACTTCTTTGGTCTTTAACTTATGAACTTGGCAATCAAGAATGGAAATAGGAGTTTCTTCATAAGTCCGACTTTCTTTCGAACACCTATATTCTCAATAGGGACCACAAGGATGGATTTCCCATATTTCTTCAACATAGAAACATGGAATGATGCAAGATGCCAAATATAGAATTCCTGTCATAAGCTACTGTTCTCATCTACCATTATATCTTGGACTAAGATTTCCTTTCTTTCCAAGGCGGATAACGCCTTTCATAGGCGAAACTTTCAAGAATATCCCGTCATCAACTTTAAATTCTAGATCACTACATCACACATTCGAATAGGATTTTTGGCTTTAAGGGGCCTTCAGAATCAAGTGCAGTTAAATAGTTTGATTCTCTCCATAGCCCGATGGACCAACTTTGGTCCCAATGGGTTCTCTGCCGTTTTTTACCTACTCTCAAACGCAACTAATGGGTGATCGTATCTTCACCTTAAGGCGAGCCTCATAGAGTGCTATCTTAATACTGGAATGTTAACTGCTGAGTTATATGCAAACTCAACCAATAGTAAACATTATCCTACTGAAAAATCCGCAGAAGGCATGCCTAACATATATTTGAGTATCTGAATGGTGCTCGGCCTCGCCGTCCGTCCGCCCGTGAGTGAAAAGCAATTCTGTTGTTCACACTGCAGAACAAACCTTTTCTGAAAGACATCCAAAAGTGGGCTATGAACAGAAAGCACCTCTATTATATAATGGACAGTGGGGTTTGATAACATCCAACCACACCCCTCTTGATGAGAGAGTATAACGATCATTGCTCAAACAAATATTCCCGATAGATGTTGGGATTGAACCTACGAGACTAGTAAATGATTTTCACAAGCGTTGTTTAGGAAATTTGAATTAATTCCCACCAAATTAAATAAAATAAACAAAGGAAATTTTGTTTTGGGGGGGGAATGGAGTCAATAATATGGTGGATTGTAACTCGGCTAGTCAAAATAGCAAAATAACCAAAATTGAGAGACAATGAAGAGTGAAGACTAGAGGTGTGGTGTAGATAGGGTGTTAATCATACGAGGATATATAGATCATCAAATTGTTACAATGAAGTAAATAACTTGGACAAGATGGCGCTCAATGCTTTCAACCTCTGGGCTTTTTCTTGAGTCCTTTCGAATATCAAGACACAATTCAATTAACCCAATAAAGCTGAGCTAGTAGCCGAGATATTTCTATCCATCAACCACTCAATTAAGATTATGAATATGGGTTTTGGTTATTTCTAGCCCAACACGCACACAATCAAAACCATTCCCTCTATCAAATTCTCCTCCAATACTTAATTATTCTTTCCAAGCGAAAACAAGTAAGAAAACCAAACTCATATTTGCAACTATGGGCAATCAATGATTATTTGAATAGACCAACAAATTTATACTAACTAAGAAATATGAAGATAAATTATAATGATTGGTCAATTAATCACCAATCATCACACACTTTCCTGGGCTAACATTTAGCTACTCATAATTAAAGAAGCTAAAGAGCATATTCATTATTAAACCCAATGATTTCATTACTAAGAGTAAGAAAATCAAATTTAAAATATAACCGCAAGAATGTTATACCTTGCTAAGGAAGAAGATGAAAATGGGAAAGAGCAATATTCAAATTTTTTCTCCAATGTAGTTTTTTCTCTTTTCCTTTCAAAGCAAAAGGAATATTCAGAGATGAAAAGATATGGCCAGAGCACTTTTCTATACTATATATTTAAAAATAAGGCAACCAATCTTCTTTTTCAAGTGCTAGACGTAATTGCCCCCTGCTCGTGACTTTTTCACTGCGGATGACATTAAATTTGCTGTTCAAATTGTGGAGCCGCCGTCTCCATGACATCGTGATCCAGCTCATTCCAGACCTTTAGCTAAGCCACGATCGGGCTCTCTTAATCAAAGAAGTCCAAAGATTCGTTGGCGATGGAACCAAAGGGAGTCGCCAATTGATATCCGCGGGCCAATTACTGCATTTTCTCCTCAAATCAAGGGTTGCTTGCAATTGACTGTGATGCCCCTAAGTGCACTGCCTATTGGCATTATGTAGGGCCTTTAAGAGTTTTAATGTCGAACCCACAGGAACTAGTTCAAGAAATTATCAAGTTCATGTTAGCTAAGAGGTTGATTTTGTAGTTTTTGATAATTTGTAATTAAATGTTGAGGGTACAAAAATAATTTGGAAGCACACAAAACAAAACTAGAGTTAAGGCCTGGATAATCATGCACTACTGCTACCCGTAATGGGTTAAGTATGAAATTACCAATTGTTGTCTCACATAGTTGGAAATTCATGTTCATGGTCTTTCTATCCTCTAAACACGAAAAAAACTAGCCCCCACAAGTACATTGTCGAGTTGTGGATATGACAAATCTAGTTCGTAGGCAATTCAACCTACATGGATGTGGTTTGTTCGGTTTATGCTCTTGATTAGGGACTTCCGTACGTCCAATCACATTTAACCAACCTTAGCTTCACAACTACTTTACGTGTGGTGGAGGACAAATCTAAGCTGGTGTCTTGCTATCTTCCCGTTTTATCAACCAAGCAAGGAAAATTGTGTGCATATTCCTATCCTAACTCTCCTACACCTTATGTTCTTGTCTAGTGGTTGCTCTTCCAAGCTTTCACCTATGCTTAAACCACTTGTTTTCATGGTGATCAAGCATTAAAAACAACAATAATAAATATTGTAATAAAACAACAATCAACAACTAACAACTCAATCCAAAATGAATCTAAGCATATACAATCATATCCATGGCCTCAACCCTAGATGGAGGGTTCTAGCCACTCATGTTTGTACAAATACTCAAAACATGTTTTGGAGTAACATGCTTACAAGAATAGATGAAAAGAAAGAAGAAAATATGCACCCAAGAGGAGTTCTTCAAGTCTCCTTCGCGCCCTTCGCAGCTTTTTCCAAAAAATCGCGTGTACCCTAATTTTGGGGCAAGGTTCCTATTTATAGTAAATGAGAATCTGCAGATTTTTTTTGGTTCGTGGTGGAATGGCAACGTGTCACGGAGGAAACGCAGCACTCTCACTGGAATGTGCCAAAATGCAATTTTCGACTCAAGTGTTGTCGTGTTGGTACAGGCCATGGCCCCTACCGCGTAGGGGTGCCGCTATTGCATGTTTTCTGTTGACTTTCTCATGTTTTGCTCTCTTTATTCCATTCCTCCACTTCACAAAATCATGAATTAGTTCCTCAAGTGCATTATTAACCTTCAAAAATAAGGACTAATCATGTTAGTTAGTATATATTCATATTTACATAAAATCACATGAGAATGTATATAATAAGTCAGAACAAGACAAAATTAAGTTATAAGTAGCATCACGGCTTGCTATTTTTTCAAGATCACCTACCCCACACTTAAAAAGCCTTGTTCGTCCTCGAACAACCCTTTTACATCTAATGTAAATGAAGACTCACATAACTGGATGACAAGAGAATTCAAGCTACGACCGATCGATTATTTAAGATAGCAAGTTAAAAATGAGAATGCACGATTTAATCATTGAAATGTAATACAACTATGTTAAGACTTCCTAACCTCAAGAATCGACTCTCAATCGACTCTCAATCTTAGCAAACTCATGCAAATCAACCGATCAAGAAATCCGACGTGAATGTTATCTCTCATTAAACATATGCCCTCACTAACAAGAGAGTTACCCATTTTTACTCACGTGTTCTCAAATCAAACCATGTATGGGTATATGAATAGAATTACACTCACTCTCTCTGTAAGAATTCATGCACCATGTAGTGAACTAAGCTTTTGCCCTTAGTGTTTTACTCCACTAATTTGAGGATGTATGAACGTAAGATCAAGTAGGACTTAATGGGTTATAATGTAAGATAAGGGATGGGTAGGTACTATTCGCCGCCACAGTGGCTATCTTCCCCAAGCGCTAATAACTTCAACCTTCATTAAGGACATCTCTTTCTCTTACTTCACCCTCATTCTTTTCAATCTTGAACTTTTTTCTTCCTCGTTCCCACTTCTTTAAGCACGCTTTAGCTTATTAGTAAGGACTACTTACGCAACTTTTCATTCATTTATTTTCTTACTCCCTACCAATAATCAAGCATTTCCAAACAAGTGCACCCTTGACCTTTCTCAACTTTTACAACTGCTACTTTTCCTTCTTTTTCACGCTTCTCACTCCTTCACTCTTTCGATATTTTTTCTTAAGAGCTTAGGAGTTTTGGGATCAAATTCAAGGCTAATGAAAGAAAAAGGATTAAGCTTATGTTGTAGCTATCAAAGAATAGGCTTAAGGCTCAATGGGGCTCACTAGGACTCAACATTCAAGGTAGGTAAAGTGAGGGATAACAATTAGGTTCATTCAAAGAAATGCCTACACCATCTCCTACAATCCACATCCTTCATTTCGTTTTATATACACAATTCCGATACAAGTTCTAGACATTCACAATAGCACGGAATATTCGAAAATTACACTCATAGCACATGCTCCATTCAAGACACATTCAACAAACTCTAACTCGCCTAATCACAAGAATTCAAAATTGCTTTAATCACATCGAGTCAAATTCAAGAGCTTGAGTGTCTCAAACAGTTATACACTTCTTACATGTTTCAACACTAACCACAATTTGTATCTTACAATCATGTATAACGCATAACAAGAACATCGTCATCAATTAGCTACGTTCAAAAACCAAAACCTATTGACTAATTTTTCCTCGAGACGGTCGTCATCCATCCTTCTTCGCTTCTGAAACAATTCCTAACTACGACTAAACATTATATACAGACAAAGAATTTTTTTATTCTTTCGCCATTTTTTTATTCTTCGGTTGAAAGACCCCCGGAAAAGAATCAAAAAGAAAAACCAACGGGTGATGAAGTCATGCTTGACTAACAAAATTTTTTTAATTTTTTGTTTTTTTAATTTTTTCTTTTTTAAATTTATGTAACACATTTTTTTTTTTAATTTTTGTCACCCCACACTTGAATCATGCTATGTCCTCTTAGCATCAAATTAAAATTAGCCAGGAGAGAATACTCCCGAGGCCTCTAGGCCTAGCTAAAAGCCCGTTTCTTCAATTTTGCACAAGTGGGTGTTTGACCCCACACTTTTCTTTCCATGTTTTTTAGCTCCTCCTTCAAGGGTACCTGCACTTTCCTCCATCTGTTCCTAAATTTCCACCAAAAACAACACAAGATGAAATAAATAAAATCAACACAAATGCAAGAAATTAAAATGGATACCCATGGTACCCTTGGGTTGCCTTCCCAAGCATCGCCTAATTTTACACCGCGGCACGACGTATCAAGTTTCTCAAATTCACTTTTCCCTCCACCTTGAGGATATGAATCTCACCCCCAATTTTCTCTAGTTTTCTACTATGCTCCAGGGTGGTGGTAAAAAAATTAAAGGACCAAGTAGTGGATGTCGCCTTTTGCACTTATTGGCCCTTACGTAAGTGAAGTCATTTGGTCTATCAGAATCAGCAAACTTCAGAATATATGGAGCTTGTTCCTCCTCTAGACCTTTCTCTACAAGCTTGGAAGACTCTATTTCTGGGTTGTCAACCAAACTTAATGTCGAGAAATGCCTAGAGAGGGATACAATACACCTCAACTCTAAACCGCATTGTACTTGACCTCTTACTTGTATACACCTTCTCCACATCAAACATATAACTCCCCATGAATGTTAAAATGGGGATACTGAATCTCTTCCAAGAACTCACCCTTTTCTTCTCCTTGTAATCCCTCCCGAGTATTGCATAAAGCCGTTACTTGAAAATCAGCGCAAGCTTCAGCCTCAACCATCATCTCCGTGATCTTGGGGCTTATCATTTTTAAGGCCTCTCCATTTTCCTTAGTCTGAATTCCTAATACTTCCATTCGCTCCCGCATTGCTTCGCCCGCTCAAGGACTCCGTTTCAACATGGCTTTCTATTTGAGCTTGGTTTTCCAAGTCTCATTTTCATCATTCCCGTAATCATCAAAACAACGTAAGGATCATAGGGCTTGGGGGAGGGAGTATGCATTTGACAAACCATCCCAATGGCCATTCCGACCACC
The DNA here is from genome assembly GCA_018107945.1 of Datura stramonium. Classification (NCBI taxonomy): domain Eukaryota; kingdom Viridiplantae; phylum Streptophyta; class Magnoliopsida; order Solanales; family Solanaceae; genus Datura; species Datura stramonium. The sequence continues at coordinate 117,425 of JACEIK010004747.1, forward strand.
ACATATATTGCAATTGTTACAAGTTGCCACAAGTGGGGTCCTCCACAATTCGATGTGACTCACCAAAATATGAGTATCCACCATTTAACCCATTTGTCTTCCATGATGTCATGTTAAGAAGGGTATCAGACTAAAAACAAAAATTTTAAATAATTTTAAAACAAATATATATATAATTTTTTTTTCAACATAAAAATAGATGTTTAACACAAAATAAGAAATTCACCAATTTCACCAATCTCCTGGCACCACGCCACAACTTGATGCCCCGTAAGTGTACGCGGTCGTACAGTAATATAGTGGCCCTTTTTAAGAGCCGGGAATGCCGAACCCACTGTGGACCGGTTCAACAAATTATAAAGTTCAAGTGTTAGTTAAGAGGTTTATTTTAGAAGTTTTTGATAATTTGTAATTAAATGTTGAGGGTTACACGAAATAATCTGGAAGCAATACAAAACAAAACTAGAGTTAAGGTCAGATAATCATGCACTACTACAATTGCAATGGGTTAAGTAAGGAAATTATCAATTGTTGTCTCACATAGTTGGAAATTCATGTCCATGGTCTTTTATCCTCTAAACACGACAAACTAGCCTCACAACTACATTGTTGAGCGGATGTGACAACCTAGTTCGTAGGCAATTCAACTATGTGGATGTGGCTTACTGTTTATGCTCTTGATTAGGACTTTCGTACCTCCAATCATTTAACCAACCTTAGCTTCACAACTACTTTAAAGTGGTGGAGGACAAATCTAAGCTGGTGTCTTGCTATCTTCCCTATGGACAACTAAGCAAGGAAAATTAGGTATATTCCTATCCTATCCTCCTACAATCTTATGTTCTTGTCTAGGGTTGCTCTTCCAAGCTTTCACCTATGCTTAAACCACTTGTTTTCATGGTGATCAAGCATTAAAACAACAATAATAAATATTGTAAGACAAAACAACAACTAACAACTAACAACTCAACCCAAAACGACCCAAGCATATACAATCATATCCATGGCCTCAACCCTAGTGGAGGGTTCTAGGCACTCATGTTTGTGCCAAATACTCAAAAACATGTTGAGAGTAACATGCTTACAAGAATAGACGAAAAGAAATGAAGAAAATATGAACCCAAGAGGAGTTCTTCAAGTCTCCTTCGCGCTCCTTCGCAGCTTTTCCAAAATTCGTGTTCCCTAATTTTGGGGCAAGGTTCCTATTTATAAGAAATGAGAATCTGCGTATTTTTTTGCCCGTGGTGGAATGGAAACGTTTCATGGAGGTGAACGCGGAGCCTTGCCTCCGTGACATGGAGGTAACGTGTACCCTCACCGGAATGTGCCAAAAATGCAATTTTCGACCAAGTGCTGCCGCGCGCGCTGCGTGCCACGACCCCTATCGCGCAGTGGTGCCGCTATTGCATGCTTTCGCTGACTTTCACGTTTTTCTCTTTGATTCCATTCCTCCACTTCACAAAAATATGAATTAGTTCCTCAAATGCATTATTAACCTTCAAAAACAAGGACTAATCATGTTGATTAGTATATATTCACATTTACATAAAATCACATGAGAATGTATATAACTAAGTCGATAAACAAGACAAAACTAAGTTATAAAGCATCACTTGGGCATGCTATTTTGCCCAAGATCAACCGGCATTTCTTTGGTGGAGCACCGCTTTTCACCTAAATTCATCCTTTTTACTCCAATTCATTCTCTTTCTTTTCAACTCAAATACCTGCACATAAAAAGGAAAAAAGGGCATAAAATTCATCTAAATGACTTTAAAACTAAGCTAAAGCTTATGCTTAAGAGCTTGATGAGTTGGTAAATTACCAACTCATCAAACCCCCAAACTTGAACCATTGCTTGTCCTCAAGTAATACAATTCTTATAAGTCGATTAAAAGGAATGACCTGCCACTCCACAAGAGTTTATGCGTCACTGACCACTTAACCTATGACAACACAAAAATGCTCACCAACTCACAGAAAAAGAGAAGAAATTTCCCCCTAAAAATGTGGGAAAGTTTCAAGAAGCAACCATAATTCAAAGACATGATTCACAAATACTTTCATTTTGCAAAATAAGGGCATAGCTTACCCAATCTAATACACATAGCATCTCATTTCATAATCACTGCACATTCAAAGTTCGCCTTAGAGCTCACACTACTCATGCCTCAATCACACCTTTACTCCAATGCAAGTGTGTCCTTAAAATGGAATGATTCCACTCACTTCAAGAGAGAATCCCTTTTATTTATCATGAATCAATGCGCACATAAGGGATTGTAGAAAAAGATGATCACACTCACTCTTCTAAAAGAAATCTTCATGCACACAACTTGACCCATAGGCTTTCCCTTCGTGTAATTCGCCATTAACGTAGAGCAACTATACCCAAAATCAATTAGGACTTGCGGGTCATGATGAAGGCTAGGGGTAATGGTAGGACAACTATTTGGCTCTAGTGACTAGAACCTCCCTAATGCCTTTATGTGAACACTTTAAACCTTCCCATCTAAATTTTTATATCACTCCACCTTGTTCCTCATTTTTGCAACCATTTTCATCTTCTATTTCTCAAAGATCTTCCTTGTAGCTCCTTTGGCTATCACATTAAGCCTTGTCTAAGAAAGAGGTAACACCATTTCACTTTTCTTTTCTCTTTTGGTACCTTAAGGTTTTTCAACTCATCATTTTATTCCTTTTTTTACACACTTTGGTGCTACCTCAAATTTAGGCTTCTCATATTCCCCTCTTTCTTGAAAACCCCCAAACTTAGGCTTTTTGCCTCTTTCTCACTGATTTTCTTATCTCTCCCCATGTTTTTGGGCTTTCAGCCCCCATTAATCTCATTTGCTTACCACTAGCAATTAGGGAGGATTGATGCCAAGAAGAGGGTATCAAAAAAAGGGACACTGGCTTGTAATGTGATTTCCAAGAATAAATAGTCCAAAAGGCTCAACATTGGCTATCAACGGAAGACATTTTCGGAGGTCATTTTGGGTAGAGTGACTAGTCAAATGAAAGCCTAAAATCATGTTCTAAATGCAGCTACATCTAAAATTTCCACTTGAGCCACACTTAGGTCAAGCTCTAGACAAGAAAGGATTCATGAGATTCACAAAGATCCTTACCATACAAGGCATCACAGCCAAAGAGTCCACACAAGTTATTATCATCACAAGATTTTGATTCAAAACATGAGAACATGCAAATTCACAAGCCAAATAGGGAATCTACAATGTATGACAAGAGAGTGTTATATTTCTAATTTCAAATATCCAATTTTTCATTTTCATGCCACATCCCAAAATTTTTGGTGGTACCTCTCAAAATAATTCCACAAAAGACTCAAGGAAAAACATGGCATATTCACTTAAGAAAGTTTCCTCACAATCTATTATTGGGAAATGTCATCTCGATCCGACAATCAAAAAGGTAAAGAAAGAGAAAACTGCTCCTTGAAAAAGAACCGTGGTATGAAGAAAACCCTTGGAGTTTGATTACTATCTACTATTTATAAAGGCGAATAAACCAAAACATGGGTTACAAATTTAGTATTACCAATTTCGAACAAAGACCCATTCTAAAAGCACTACATAAAAACACCAATCATTTTATCCATTCACAATCTTATCAAAACAAGCAGCTCGGCAAATGCAATCATCAACATTATTAAAATGAGCCCGACAAAGTCTCACAAGATTTAAAATAAAAGCCCGACAAGGGCGGCATCAATTCATAAATAAAATAAATCAAAATGATCACCCAGGAAAATACTCATCCCACCCCCAACTCAAATATTACATTGTCCCTAATTAAAGCATGCAAAATAAAGGGGACGAGAACTCCTTGAGTGGGTCACTCCTCGTCATCCAAATCATTAGCAGCACCATATCCTACTTCTCCATCAAGATCATCCTCAACCAAATCTTCTGCATCATCTCCTAAGCACTCGAACAAATCATCAATAGGGCCTCAAACTGTAGAAGAGGAAGCCATTGCAGCATCAAGAGCACTCAAGTCAGGCACCTCCATGAATGTCTGACTTTTCCACTCCCTTACTTCAGTCCGGAGAGAAGTGACAGCTCCCTTCACAACATCTACCCTTTGGCACAATGTGGTAAGACTCTCGTATAGAGACTTCATTTACCTTTTTACCATTTAAGCGATGAGGGTAGGGAGGCACTTAGACAACTTTTGAAGCTGGCTCTTGTGAGAGTTGGTCATTTCCACAATCTTGTGGATATCGCTTGGGTGGGAGGATGTTGGAGGGGGTGATGCTCCCCTAAGAGGTATGTCACTGAAGGTTTGGCCCAATGCCTCTGGGTGAGATATTTTCAAATCTAGGGCTTGTGGAGACTGCTCAGAACCATGAGAAATAGGACCTTCGGGCAAATCAAAGGCCTGCATCCATTTCCGCTTCTCCTTAGGTGCATCTGCATCCCTTTTGTGATCTACTGTGATTACACCTGGAGCAGGACTATGGGTCTCATCTGGGAACAATGGCACTTAGGCATACAAGCAAAGCTGAGAAGTGAGCACAGCATATGGCATGGAGGTGCTAGTTTTCTTTGCTTTCCTCTTCATTTGTACCACAATTTCCCCAAAGTTTACGGGGACCTCTCTCATGAAGTAGGCGATAAGGATAGCTTCTTCCAAGCTAACCCGCTGCTCATTCTTTGAAGGCATGATCCGGCCACAGGTGAAGTCTAGGCACAACTTGGCCTCAAATTTGGGATCATGGCGAGAAAGCCCATAATTTCCCAAATGGGTGTGCCTGCAGTAATGATAGGAGTTATTCATGAGAATTGGTTCTCCTTGTCAACAATTCTAGCCATATTCTTAGTCGGTGTCAATCTTGTTTTCCCAAAACAAATAATTAATGGTTGTAGGAGTGATGTCGACTTCCACCCCTCGCACCATAACTGAAGGCAGGTAGGGAAATTCATCTACCTTGCCCTTGTGGTGCATGCTCTCCTGCCTAGCCTGGTAGGAGGCGTAAAACTTTGGGACTAAGCTGGGATAGTAATTTGGGAGAGGATTGGCCAAAACATGACATTGCTTGTCAGTGAAATACACTGTGATATTGGGAAAATCACCTCGCAGCACCACCAAATCAAATATTTTCTCCACGGTGATCGAACGATCCTTACAAATGGTGTGGTGCCCCTTCATGAGGGCACACAAAATATTATGGCTTACCGAGAGTTTGTGGGTGTTGTAGAGTCCTTTTCTTTTCCTTTTCCCTTTGTGGGTGAGGAGGTTAGAGCCTTTCCCTTGCTAGGGTTTCTGGATGAAGTCATTTTCTGCAAACACGATGTTAGTGGCCCCCATAATATTTCTTTGTCTTTTTCTAATGATAAAAATGAAAACAACCAACAACTATTATAAAAATTAAATGAGAAACAAGAGGAGTAATTAGCTTGAAAGAGCTGGCAGCACCGGTGGAATTTCGGGGAATCGCAGGAGGTGTCCACAGACCGCCGATAGTGAGCAGAACATTGGGCACCGACGACTCATCGGCGAGCTGCCAATCATGATCTGTGAAATGCTGATGCGGTGTGGGATTGAGGCAGTGGCCCTGAAGCCATTTTTTTTACTCGAACCAGTATTTCATCGGCATTCCGCCAGACCTGACTGGCGAGTAGCCAATGGTCATCATCCCCATTGCCTAAAAATTGCATTCTAACATAAACTCTAAAAGGAACATATTTACATCTTCTATAATCATTACCTACCTAAATAAAAGTGACAAAATGATGATTTACCCTTAAGAACGACGTCACCCGATCTATCATCAGGCAAATTAGGTCCTTTTCCTCCCTTGAGGTTACTCAGACTTCACCCCATTCAACAATAAAAGACTAACCATTTACGCACACCCATTTAAGCATCAAGCCCCTACTACCCCACAAATTTCACATTATAACCTTCAACCACATACATCATGTAAAAGCACAATAATGAAAATGTTGGGGGAAAGGGGCATTAATTAGAAGGGAGTAACATGCTACAACAAAATTCATATGCACCAAGACTATAACTTGTAGAAATATTAAAGTGGTAGGATTTTTACCAGGGCACAAAGATTGAGAGTAGATGATACTTGAATTAACTCCACAATGAGGAAGATGGAAACTTTGCTAGTAGAAAGTGAAGAGTGTAGTATGAGTTAGGTGAAAGAAATGAGGGTTTTCATAGGTGAAGAGAATGAATGGTATTGGTTAAGGAAAAGGTGGGGGTTTAATGGTGATTTAAATGTAGAGGGAGTGGAAAAAGTGGATTGTTGGATGTGGAAAGGTGGGGTGTTGGAAAGATGAAAAGGTGTATGGAGAAGTGTTAAAAAGTGGTAAAAGAGGAATTTTGGGATAATAAAAAGGGAATAAATCAGGTTTGGGTAGCTAAAAAAGGAATCTAGGTCGGGTTGGTCAATGGATTGGTAAATATTTTTAGAACAAGGCATGTACCTGTACCGATGATTCATCGGCTGTCGCCGATTGGAAATGGAGGTTTATCATCTTACAATTATGGACATGAATTTATGCCCAATTCTCCACTTTTTGACCAGCAGTTCACGGATTGGGTTCTGCTTTCATCGGTGGGTCACCATTTGTGCTCTTACATCTCAGGTGTTCTGACTTAAGCCGGCGGTCTAGCGGAAGTTCGTGAACTAGTGTAGGCGTTCCGTTGGTGACTCATCAGTTTGACCATTTTGTTCCAAGGTTTCTGGTTCCATGACTTAAGGAGTCAGCGGTTCACGCATCTGGACCGGCGGTTCACCGGTCTAGCGTGGTGCCTACCTTGTGTTGTGCTCCTCCTCCTTGATTCTCACCTACTTAGTCCTACAAAACTAAAAACAACAATGGTATTAAAACAATAAATTGCAAATGCTTGTGTTGCCTCCCAAGAAGCGCCTTAGTTAACATCGTGGCATGATGTATCTCTCACTCAAAATTCATTCTCCGAAGGATCATCCTCCGACTTAACCTCCTCCAAATCATTCCAGTCATTCAACACTCCAATCACTTTGCATTCATCAGGAGTTTCAGCGGATTGGCACACCTTGAAGGTAACCTCTTCACCTCCAACCCAAAATTTGAGCTCACCTAGCTCCACATCTACCAAGGCTCTACCCGTTGTGAGCAATGGTCTCCCCAAAATGATTGGAACTTCCACATTTATCTCGCAATCGTGAACCAAAAAGTCAGCTGGTAGAATAAACTTATCTACCCTCACCAGTACATCCTCCAAAACACCCACGAGTTTTTTGACAGAGCGATCAGTCATTAGCAATCTCATTGAGGTAGGTTTGGTGTTCCAAGCCCAAACTTCTTGAAGATTATGAGGGGCATTAGATTTATACCCGCCCCGAGATCAGAAAGGACTTTCTTTAATACACATAACCCAATAGGCAAGGGATTGTGAAGGCTTCCAGATCCTCTCATTTTGGTGCCAGGTTGCTCATCATTACAACACTACAATGATGTGTTGTCTCTCTGGTGCCCACATCTACAAACTTCTTCTTCTTCAGCAGTACTTTCATGAAATTTGCATATTTGGGCATCCACCAACGGTATATTTATGGACAATTTGCTGAACATGTTGATGAACTTGCTAAATTGATCATTCTTTTTCTTCTTGGACAACCGCTATGGATAAGGAGGTGGAACTCTTGGTTTTTTTTCTTTCTTACTTGAGGCCTTCCTGCCTGTATCTCCTTCTTCATCATTTGAGGGAATCTCATCAACATCTTACTCACCTTCATCCTCAATATTATCTCAACCAATTGGTGCTTGTGGCACCACATCTGTTCTTTTGCATCACTTGCCTTAGGGGCAACAACTTCCTTGGACTTAATGCCCATATCACCAAGCATCTTAGCACTCCTCGTAACAATGGTCATGCATTGACTTTCCTTCTCGGGATTTTGCATTGTATCATAAGAAAGTGTTCCCTTCATTTGGGGGTTCATTTGAAAGGATAAGTGGTTCATTTGGGCTTCCAAATGCTTGATTGAAGCTGAGTGTGAACTCACAGTTTGGACAAGATTAGACACTTTCCCTTTTAGTTCCTTGAGCCCGCTGTCAGTTGATTCAACTTTCTTGAGAACCCTTGCTAACATTTCTTCAATTTTTGAATTCCCTACATTGCTCACACCCAATTGAGCTTGGGCATTCTCAGCTTTAAGAGGGGGAACATATGGATTCGAGCTTCGATGATAGTGGTCCCCCTCACAATTTTGCTCTTTATTACCCCATCTCTCATTTCGATTGGGCCACCGTTGTGCATCATGATTCCTCCAACCTTGGTTCTCTTTTCGTGGGTGCCACATGCCTTGATTAGTCCCTTGACACCCCGTTCGAGAAACCCCCATATGATTTGCCATATATTGGCACTCCTCATCATATCGTGGTGGCGCTGACTCCCTTTCAAAATGCATTGGACCTTGCATTCCCACAGCATTTACAACTTTAGGCCCAGCTCCCATCACATGCTTAGTCATTAAATCCTGTTGAGTCATCATTTTAGCAAGATTTTTATCTCGCTCTTCATCCCTTTTTCGTGATTCAGTTGTTAGCACACTAGAACCAACATCGTGTGGCGATACATTAGTCTCTATCGTATGCCATGCCCTATTTGTCTTCGTCATTCTGTCCAAAATAGATTTAGCTAAACCATACGTCTAATCCATGATTGATCCTCTAGCTATATTATTGGCCATAGATTTATTGATGGAGTCTAGAGATTTATAAAAGCTTTGAAGGAGCACTCCATTGGGGAGACTATGGTTAGGGCAAAGAGACAATTTATTCTTGAATCTCAGTCATGCCTCATGCAAAGGCTCAACCGGCTCTTGTCTAAAGTTTGTCATATCATCCCTTAGCTGCAACATCTTTGAGGGAGGGAAAAAATGATCCAAAAATGCTTCTATCAACTCTTACCATGAGGTAATTGATCTCGGGCAAAATAGCATGCCCGAGTGATGCTTTATATCTTAATTTAGTCTTGTTTAGCTAATTAATTATATATATTTTCATGTGATTTTATGTAAATG